>CAEFZX010007617.1:0-27731 GCA_903066825.1 Alfaro cultratus | reverse complement strand
GTTCTCTCCGGGTACTCCGGCTTCCTCCCACAGTCCAAAAACATGACTGTCAGGTTAATTGGTCTCTCTAAATTGTCTGTAAGTGTGAGTGTGTGTGTGTGCATGGTTGTTTGTCCTGTCTGTCTCTGTGTTGCCCTGCGACAGACTGGCGACCTGTCCAGGGTGAACCCGCCTCTCGCCGGAGTGTAGCTGGAGATCGGCACCAGCACCTCCCGACCCCACTAGGGACAAGGGTGTAAAGAAAATGGATGGATGTGACACAATTTTTTTTATCCAAAAGCAGTTGAGAAATACCTCTGAGCAACCAGTTGGAGATTTACTGAAGCTACAAGATAATGGGGAAAAAAATATTTGGATTGTAACTAAAAAGTAGCTTCACAGAGAGCTCTAAAATCCAGACTAGACTGGTATTGCTGCAGAAGCAACAAATGTCACATTGTTGTTGTTTTTTGCCTTATCTATTGTTGAAAAATTGTTATTGTTCATCATGCAGGGCAGGAAGACAGATCTTACATACCTATGTCAGTGAATAGTTCCCTGAAAACCTCAGTTTTCTTTGTTGTCTGAGTTCTAAATTTTGGTGAGGACTTATTAACTAATATTTTTAACCAAGTATACAAAAGATTGTGTAAACAAGGAATGTTATATTTTCTAAATGGGTAATTTTCCAGACCATGTTCACATATAAGGGTCCAGAGACATGGACTGTAAAACAGGATTTACTTTTTTCTTTCTTCACAGAGGCAAATATCTTCCTCTGCCACTCGGCTGAAATGTTTCAGACTGACTGACGGTTTTATTTCTTGACCCAGCAACTTTACAGATGTGGTCACAATAATCATAAAAGTTATAGGATTTTATGGTCTCATGTTTTCTTGCAGAAATTCTTCTTTCAGTGTGAATGCAAACTGCATTCAACATGCAACAGTGCCGACAACTGCACCACCATGTAACCCCAAAAGACTTCAGTGATTTCTAAAAAGATCTGGCTGCAAGTTTGAATTCGCTGTGGATTTTCTACAATCCAAAATGGTTCAAAACATTTAGGCTCAAATGTACATGTACTTTCCCTCCAGTTTTAGATTAATTGTTCCTTTGCAACCACACAACTTGCCTTCAGCAAATTTTGGGCATTATTCCCATAGACAACAAAGAAAACATCTGGAGAAGAAATTCACAGACAATAATGTGGCTATTTGTGCCTAAAGTTAAGAGTATTTTTTAATAGAGTCAAGGTGAGACTGTGAAACAATATTAACAGTCAAACATAGTGGTGGCAGCATCATGCTCTAGGCCTATTCCTAAGTCAATGTTAAACTCCATCTTCCACCAGGATAATGATCCCAAAATACTCATAAAAGAAGATAAAACAGAATTAAACAATCTTAATTGATCTCAACCCTGTTGAATATTTATAGGCCATGCTTAAGCTGCCACTGCGTCTGATACCAAGCAACGTAAACAAGCTACCGGTTCTATGAGGCAACTTGCTCAGAGACTTTTAGTCCAAATATCAGAGGGGTTGTGTGACAGAGAGAAGTTGGCACAGTAGATAACAGATGGATCGTACGTTGCTGTCAGGAGCTCTGTTGGCCAAAGCACGCCTGGAATGTGCAGTGTCAGCGTGAAAACACCTTCAGAGGAATTTTCTTTTCACAACTGTAAGATGTTTTTGTGAAACCAGATCTGATTTTCTGTAATAAATGTTTACATAACTCAGTGTAACATCAGACATTTTTTTTTTGAAGTTTGTGATCTTATTCTTAAACACAAAACATTTTCATTAGGGGAGGAATTTGTTTGAAAAGCGATGAAAGTTGGCACCCTGAAGCTTCAGCTCCAGCTTCTACTCAGGTGACAGAAGTGTTTGCATCCTGTCTGGCACCTTGGTTCACAGAACAGTCTCTTTTGGACTGTTTCAAAGTTTATCAAGGCATCTGCACATTGAAAATGAACAAAGTTAGTGTACTTTCATAGCCTGTGGTTTTATTGTGTGATTGATGTTCAAAAGAGACACAAGAGAAACCCTTTATGGTCCTGCTTAGCAGGAGCTGACCTTCAAAGGTTTTGTTCAATAATAATTTCTTGGCATAAAGTCACACCTTCAGTGTTTACTATGAGACCAGATCCAGCTCTCACTACGCTGGAGTGACCAAACCTGCACAGCATCAACATGTTGTGTGCATGACCTGTTTTATAAGACTATAGACTAAACTGGTACATACTTTCTATGGGCAGGACTGGGTTTCCATATTGCAGCTTTCGAGACACAACTGTTGTACCTGAGAGCTTATTGGCCAAGAACTGGGCGTGTGTCCAGTTTTGAAACTGTTGTGGGTTTGCTCTTACAAATGGCTGCCTTTGTCATCTAAGTGTGAAGTGTTTCCACCTGCCTCCAGGGCTTCCATGTAAAGAAACACAAGTCTTTCAGGCCTGGACAAAATGCCGTGTTACCACCTGCCCTTTGAGAAACTCGTAGACCTGAGGAGTGGAGATCAACTCTGTCATCATTCTAACACGTCAGTGCTATAAATACCGATCTTTGTGAGCAACATGTAGGCCGAGGTAGTGACTAAAACAGACAGAGAAAAGGTGAAGTAATGTTTTGGTGGAAAAATTAACAAACTGTAGCAGTCACACTTACTTTAGTCCTGTTATATCATTTTCTGAGTTCACTGAAAAAACACAGAGGTCATAATTTCAAAAGTAGCCACAGCCTTGGTGATGAAAAAGGAGTGAAAATGACAGGAAAACAATTAGTTTTTCACCAGACTCACCTTTCTGACAAAGAACAAATGACATCCGTTAAAGCATCTGTCATAATTATTTTTTCTTTCAAATTTCATCACTGTTGTGGCCCAACTCACGGAAACAGTTTAAAACCACTCCCACATCGTCAATTTGACATTTAAAGTGTATATTCTTATAATTCTCCAGTTTCTGAAGTGGTGATTCTAACTTTTCATAATCCAGGTGAGGTATCCACCTTGGCATTTCAACCCAAAGTTTTGCAACTCTAATCTGTATTTAATCTCTATTTGACACACACCATTAAAAAGACAGAATTTTGTGATGTCAAGAATTTTGACTTTAAACTTTTCCCACAAATGTGTGACATCTAGCTTGTACAACTGAACTGAACACAAACAAACGGCAGTAGCGTGGAAAATGTGAAACATAACAAGGTGCCTGTTGCATAAGAGTGCACACCCTTAAACTAATACTTTATTAAAACACCTTTTGATTCAGGTCATTTCTGTATATACAGTATATTTACATTGTCCCATTTTGTGAATTATGTTTGTTAGCTTAGGTACACACAGACTGATGTCTTAAAGCCTTTATTTTTGTTAACTATGTGGATTTTCCACCTTAATCTAATAAAAACAGCTTTTAAGGTTTGAATCTTATCAAAAAAAGAAAACATTTTTATTAAAGACACAAATGCTGTTGTTTTCAAATAGCATGTTTAATCTGACAGACGGGCATAATGAAAATGCATATTATTTATTTTAGCCACATTCAATAAACTAAATATGACTGTATTCAACATATTTTTGGACAATAGCTGCCTTTTCTTCAAAAGAAAACAAGTCTGGGAAAATCTTATCAGATAATGTGTTTGGCCATGTGTTTGTATTTGGCACAAAATCACCAAAGCACATCATGGAAAGAACACCAAACCCACAGTTCAATATGGTGGTGGCAGCATCATGCGCTTGGATTACGTTTCTTCGTTTTTGTCAAGGTGAATGAAGTTATAAACACGACCCAAAACCTTCAGGTAACAGCTGAAAACTTGAAGATTAGCAGTCCAAGCTTACACACATTTCAAGGAAAGAATGACTTCATAGGTGAAAAAGATTTAAGCTTTTGAAATGCCAAGCAAATATACCAGACCTGACAGGAAGTCGCCTTACTAAAGCAGGTGACAGGATACATCTTTCTATTCAGAGGAGCGGTGACTCTACTCTGAGCTCCTCACTTCGTCTCCAAGGCCGTCGAGTCCAGCCACCCTGCAGGTCGAGCTCATTTGAGCTGCTAGTAGAGCGGATCTCATTTTTTCAGTCACGATCCATATCTAGGATTTTAACAGCACTCGGATCAATACCACGTATATTTGCACTAATTCAACCTGGTTGTTCACTTTTGTGAAAACACTCTCTATATATATTTGCACATATTTAAATATCTTTATTGAAAGAAAAGTCATAATGAATTGAAGTCAAATTTCTTGTTTGTGTGGACAATATTGGCAAATCAACTGATTCTGATCTGATTATCGTTTTCAGCCGATAGAGTGATCTGCATTACCACACCAATCCGCCTATCCATCTGCTGCTCCTGCCTATCATCACTTTAGAACAAGACACTTAAATTTAAGCTTCTCTGCTGAGATAGAGACCTAGCCTTGCACTGGAAAAACCCATGTATTTATTTTTACATGGGTTGAGTAACATCTTCTGATTTATTTTTGAAAATCCTTCAAGTCAAACTTTTACGCTCTACGATTTTGAGGTCAACCAGAAAGGCAGACATAACACTGACATAACCAGTTTGAGTCCCCCATTATATTTTCAATCCTGGATTTGGATGTACATAAAGTTGGATTCCCAAAACAGTCTGGTGTCTAATCTCTGGATCAATGTGTCTGAAAATGGTTGGATGCAGCCTCACGACTCCTTTGTGGGACACGTCTCAACACACAGCCCTGAGGTTTGGGTGTGCTGCGGTTTTGAGGATATTGTGCATGTGGAGGATTCTCATTCCACAGGATAATTCAACCATTAAAAAAACACCTCCCACTGTGACTTTAAAAATAACCACATTCTTGCCTGGTGATTCATTAGGGTAAAAGGTTTACTAATTAAAGACTCAAAACTGCAACTAAGCAGATGAATGAAAGGCAAATTCATTTTATTTCAGTGTGAATCTCTGTTTTAGTCTCCCTCCTTTGTTAAATACATCCAGTTTTACATTTTGTGCCACTCTTTGTTTGTCCTTCCAGTGCCATTATTTATTTTAGTCTTTGTGCTGTGACCTCGGTCAGTCAGCTACATGCTGCCAGAGGAATGCTTTGTTTGCTACTTTGCACTGTCATCTTGTTCCAGTGAAATGACCTGAGTTAACAGGTCATTTTACTGAGAACATGCATACTGTACAACAGCAATTAAATAACAAAGAAGTGATACATGGACATGTTTTACTTTTGAGACATTTTACATTATTTCTGTACCTTTACAGATTTCTTCTAATGGTAATAACCTCAGTTAATACAAAAAGCTGTCTTCAAATTTGGGGAGGAGGTCTCAAAGTAATTGACCCCTAAATCTAATAACTGGTTTTGCTCTCATACAAAATCTAAGGTCACAAACTGAGGCCCCAGACTTTCTTCTTCTGAGTTTTCTGATAGAGAGCTGGATTTGCGATTCCATCCATTACAGAGAGTCGTCCAGGTTACAAAGATCCAAATCATCCTCACATTACATTACCACCATCATGCCTCACTATAGGTGTAATTGTAGTTTTTAAAAGCTAAATCTATATGCAACCAGACGCACATCTTCCCTGATGTTTCACTTTTGTCTCATCAGTCCACTGAATATTTACCTAAAAGTCTTGGAGATTATGTGGCTCCACTGGAGGGGCCTCATCTTGCAATTAAAAGGTAGTTGTTCTGATTCCAGCTTCCTCATGTCACATGTTGAGGTGTGCTTAGCCCCAAGCTGTCAGTGTATCAGCGTATAAATGTGTTTGCAAATGAGTGAATATGCCTGTAATGCAAAGTGTTTTGAGTGATCAGTATGACTAAAAAATTCTCAGTATGACTATATAAATTCAGTCCATTTTAATTGTGAAGTTGGGATGAGATGGGTGTGTGTGTTCAGCTGTGGTTTGGTCATGAAACTCTCCCATGGTGTTTATTCACAGTCTTTTTGTTATTGCTTAATCTTAAGCACTTACCCTATCTGTGAGGTTTGCCGTGCTTTAGTTTAAATATTGTTCTGGGTTCTTTTAACAAACTTGGAGTAATTTTGGTAGGCTGGTCATGTTTAGTCCATTGGTGGATAATTAATCTCCCTGTGGTACACTGGACTCTTAAAGCCTCAGAAATGGTTGTCACCCATTCATCTGTTACCGCTGCAGAAAATGTATGGTGAATCATAATGCTTTTTGAAAAAAAAAAATCCTTCAAGGATTGGTAAACTGAAAAAAGGAGAACATACAGTAATAAAATAAAAAGTGAACACGAGGAAGACCCAAAAACTGTATTTGGAGGTTGCTAAAAACACATTGTTCTTAGCAACATCCTGTCCGTCCAGGTTTGTGCAGTTAGGCTTTATTATCCATTTGTGTTTCTGCATTTATCTATGTTTTCCAATGAACTGGGGCTGCATTCAAGGAATTGTTTTCTAGAAATTGTTGAACCAGATTTGTGTTTTACCTTATATTTCTGTGCTCTATTGGCCTGTATGTTAGTTGGCATCAAAACAAAAAGGCGCTGGACGTGACGTCATCCTCCTCGCCTAGATCGAGTAGTGCGACCAACCAGCAGGACCCGGTCTTGATTAAATTGACTAATTTCAGCAAAATTAATACATTTTTTATTTTTTTTAAATTAAACTCGTTAATTAAAAAATTGTTTGAACTTTGTAACTGTTTACATACTAGCTATATTTTCAGAGCTCCCGAAATCACAATTTGTTTCCACTGCTTTGTAATGTGAGGAGGCTTTTTTTTTTTTTTTTTTTTTTAAAGAGGCTCAGTCAGGTGTTTAAGCAATCACTTAATAATTTACACGGAAACTGGGCTGCTGCTCTCACGGCAGCGTTTAATATAGGGTTGACCATTTGTATTATATAATAAGAATAGCCATATTGTAATGTTTCATACTTTATTTCTTCTCCTCAGATGAGGTGAAGCTACAGGAGGTCATTGTTCCAGAAGTTGCTGTACCGGTGGCTGCAGCTTCTGTCCAACAATGTGTTTCTGACACTCCCCTTACAGTCAGTGGTTTCTTTTTTTCTTTCTCTCCTGCTCCCTATTTGGCTGTTTCGGTCCGTTTTGTGGGCGGCTCTGTTTGGTTTTGTCGTTCACTCCCACAGTGACGCACCGAGAAAAGTTCTTCCCAAAGAGAAGGAGCCAGACAGTGAACGTGGGTTAGACAGAGAGACACCGAGCAGCTACTGCTGACGGTCCGCCGGGAGACGCAGCGCACTTCATTTATTTATTCATCTATTTATTTCTTTGTGTGTGGGGTATTTATTGAATCCGAGAGGAAGATGAACGGGGTGACTAGGAGTCTTTGCACCATTGAAGACATCAGGAACAATGAATATTCTGTAAGTTCCTTCAAATATTCATACATTTGGATTCATTTCCAACCATATCTCTGTATGTTTGTCCCCTCTGTGGAAAACTTGGGAAACTTTTCTTCCCTTTAATTTTTCTCCTTTTGCTTCTTCTGCATGTCTTTTGGTTTCTTCTTAATTGCAAACCCTTGTGATGGTTCGTGCCTTCATCTGGTTGCTCTAAGTGCTGTATTTACTTAAATCTCTAAAGTAATTAAAGCATTATCCCCCCCCCTTCTGCTCCTGAACAGACTCACATAGAGACCAGGACAGAATTAGTCCAGATAACATCTGTGTCTGTGACAGGTGCCTTCTGGTCACATCATGTGAAGGCTTACACTTCCAAGCAGTTGTGACAGACAGAGAAGGCAGCCCAGCTTGTGCACTTTGTCTGCCACCTGCCACAGATTAAAAAGTGGTCTTTTTTTCCAGCTTTTGCTTTGCTACATTCATCCAAAAGAGGATATTTTAAATTCTATGCGCTTGATTGACTTCAGTAGGGGTGATATGCTTTTCACCACGTCAGGGAGAATCACAAGCCCTCTATATTAATTTGCAATGTATGGTTTGGCACATTTGTGCAAATAAATGTTTTTTTAATAAAGGTGATATGATTCTTTACTCAGGGCACCCTTGTGCAAGGGATGCCCAAGTAAGTTTTTTATTTTTGCAAGTCCACCTAAATGGGAGTAGGTGCTTCCTTGTATTGAAAAAATATGGCTGTTATAGGCCTGTTTTTTGTTGTTGTTGTTTTTAATCTGAAGTTCATTTGAAAGTCCCTCTTTTAAATTTCACTGATACTGAGACTGATCAGACCTGGTTTATTCTGAACTAAACAGGGATTCCTTAAGGCATGATTTATGTGTAAAAACACAAAAGAGAGTATTTTGGTTTGTTTTTTTTTTAGTGTTAATGCAACATGAGAGTATCCCAGTTCAACATTTCATAAAATGACTTACGCTGACTGGGGTTATCAGTGTGTGATTCTCTTGGTTTAATCATTGACCTTCCCTGAAAAGGCCAACTGTTCACCTGCACTGTGTTTTACAAGGTTGCAGAGCAACATGACACTTTCACCCTCTATCATCCACTTCGGTGCTCTCCTGCTGAGCTCCCATCAGGCCACACTTCATAAACCCTACCAGCTAAGCTTGAGCTGAAAGATGTAACCCTCTAAAAGATAAAGTTGCACATTTCTGCCCTGTGGTCTAGACTGACAATCTATCGCTCCTCTCCGTGCAAAGTATATCCAACAGAAAGGTCAAAGTGTAACAAGGGCAGCACCTCTCACATACCTATAAAAGCGATAACTTCACAGAAGAATTCGTACAGCTACAATAAACCCTCTGTTTATCCAGGCCACATTTAATCTATCAGCCATTACTTTTTGAAAAAGGCAACTTTGCATCAGTGTCACACAGAAGACCGGTCCGCCCTTATCAAAGTTAAATTCAGCAGGCAAATAATCTCCCATCTTCAGTATTTACATATCTGGTGTCTGATATGTTTATTCAAGGTAAGGTAAATGAATGCAGTCTCATCTCCTAGCGTGCCAAAAAGGCTACGCGGAACTAAAATGTGAATAAATGGTGATGAGAGGGAATTTTGATGTACAGGAGACAATTTTGTTCAGCAAATGTCGCATTGTTTTGTACCCAGGAGGCATACAACCAAAAACGAAAAACTAACACAAACTTTAAAATTAAATATTCTAAAACATTTTCTAAAATCATCTATAAACCTGTTATCAGTATGTGATATTTTGTAATTTAAAACTACTGCTTACAAATTCCCTTTTTTGTCTAGTAAGGCACTTTTTAAATAATGACACAGGTCTCCCATCAGTTGTTGTAACTTCCCCGTTGAGCACATTCCTCACGTCTTTCCTCACTATTCGTCTGGAGAGGCTGACATCAGTGGCAGGGAATGGGCGAGACACGACTTACACACATATCTGAAATATTCCAGGTCACACCTGGTTTATGTAGAAAGTGTGGATTTTAGGAGGGTTGTTAAGTTTCAAGTATCTCCATGTCAGTGTGGAGTTTGTCCTGATCCAACAACTCTCACTCTGTGACTCAGTTCCATGGAAATACTTTTATGTGTATTGTCAGGTGTCACATGATGGCAATGCTGGAACAATCCAGCTTTCTGCGGCACTGCCCCGTTTCTATAAAGCAACCTTTCATCCAGTGCTTTAGTGAGCATTTTTGTGATTGGGAAACTTTTTCTTGTTTAAAGCATAATTCTTGTGACTTCTCAAATCAGAAAGTGGCGCTACAAATAAACAAAATGTCCAAAAACCTTTTATATATTTTAGAGAAGCACCCATCAGATTACCAGTCTGGTTTTTGTGAAGTCTGACCTGCTAGTCCCAATTTCAACTTACTCTCTTTTGATTTTAAAATCTATATTATGAAAAGATATCACAAAAATATGTTTTGTAGAAAAATCTTTTCCTTCTAACATACTAAATAATTTTTTAAGCATAGATGATGTCACAGAAGACTTTATGTGAAAAAAAACTTATACTAATACTTTAAAATAAGCACAATTGAGTACAAATTAACTGACTTTAATATTTCATATTACTAATTAGCACAATTAGCTTAGCTAGCATTGCAAACCACGAGCAAAATGGAGACCCTTATCAAATTAAATTGCTGCCAATTTCCAAATCTAACATGTTCCATGGTAGGTAGATATTGGCAGCTCAAAAGGACAAAACAGAACACATTTTTGTACTTGTTTTGTCTTCTTGTTATCCACTGAAAGTCTTGGTATTTCTCACTCTCATGTAGTCTAAAGGAAATGCAGATACGAAAAAGAAAGTGCAGTTTTCTTTCTAAAAAGCTTGTCACCTGATTGTTTGGATTTTTGATTTTCTGACTGGCTGATCAAGTTGAAACTGGTTGATTCCGATCAACCTTTGAGAGATTTCAGACCCTCAAAGCCTTAAGCTTACCTATAAGTGCACTTTGTCAACTCAGGCTGGGTGTGTTGGCCGCAGTATTTATTTTACTGAGAAGATTGATGTTCCCCGAATAAAGCCTAAGTTTCTGTCAGGCCTCTAAAGTTGGTGCAAGAGCTTTGTTGACTTACTCTTTAGTCAAATATTTCCTGATCTTAGAAATAACTTAGAGGGGAGATTATCTTTTATTTGGACGGAAAGCATTTCCTGATGCTCACAGAGGAACAGTCTTTGCATTGCTGTTTCCCTGGTTCAAGTATCATACTGAACCTTTGGTACAGGATCAGTGCAGGGATGGATGAATCTGGAATGATAATTAATTCACCTGCTGCTGATCTGTCGGATCACACCTGTCCTCTCAGAGCTGAGGTTTATATTGCTGTTGGACTAAAGACAAAAATGACAGCTGTTCAGCCTGAGTGCACAGGAGAAGCAAAACATTTAATGCATGATGATGTGTGCACACAAAACATCTTGTGGTATCCTTTGTGGTATGCAGGAACTGCACCTGATCCGACACAAAGCCAGAAATCTAAACCCTGTTTTTGTGTGTAACAGAGATCTTCAAAAATGTTGTTTGCCAGGTGAATTCCCAGGTGTCTCCCTACCCCTCAGCATGTTAACCTCCGATAATTTACACCCCTCCTCATGTTTGAATCCAAAACAAAAGCGTCCCCATGTCATTTCTGCGTTTCCTGATCTTTTGTCCTCACCGTGGGTTGTGTGTGAGCTCAGGCTCATGTTCCTGTCAGTGGCCAGAAGCTAATGCGCTCTGCTTGTGTTTGCGTTAAAGTGGCTGTTTTCAGGTCCCGTCCAACTGCTCTCTTTTGTCTGAGTTCACAGGAAGGCTAGTATTACAGCTGAGGGATGGACAGCATTTTTCCAGCAGACAGGGAGGCTACCGTGTAAATAGCTCGCCCCAGAATGAGGATTAACAGAGTGCTGTGTGCGAGGAGCCGGGGAAGTTGTACAATGAAGCATTCCTTCTTAACAACTCTCCTAGTGTTCTCTGTTTCTCAAAACCCTTCCTCTCTGCTCCTGGCCTCATCGGGGTGCACTAGAGCTTTCAGAGACGGCTTTTCCTCTCAGTCTGCAATCCGAGAGGAAAGCCTGTTGAACAATAGGAGAATTTTCCCTTTTGTAGTTGGATTTGTGTTGGTTTACTTGGACTTGAGTCATTTAGAGGGTGTTTTTTTGTTTTTGCTTTTCATGTCTTGCCTTCTAATTTTTCCATTTAAATCCACCTCTCAGTTTCTGTTCTTTTATCGCTATTAGCCCTGAAAAGATAAGCAGCAAATTTAAAGACTCTGCAAACAAAGCTTCTCTTTTATGACAACTTCTTACCGTTACATTACGCAACAAGACCTAATTTATTTGGTAAAATTAAGAGACAGTAGGGTTTCCTTGCAAAGCCTGACTGATAATTACACTTTACTCTTAACAGAATACAAACCACGTTCTTATTTAGTTTTTTACTACAGCTTGTGCACAACAACAGACAACCCTACCAACAGAGGCCTCTAAAAACAAATAAGAAAATCACCTAAATCCCCGTTTCCCCCTCATGGATGCTCAGATTGAACTTCAGCAAGCTTTACTAAACCCCTAAATGCTTTGAGTTGCTGCCATGTAGTTAGCTGATTTTATGTTTCTTAATGAGCAATTGAACCAATACTTCAAAAAAGGACAGAAAACCAAACCCAGACATCATTTCAGTGCACAGAAACATCATAGAATGTGGGAAGGAAAAACATATTTCTTCCATACGTTCCTTGATAGTCCAAATATGAATAGAAAAAAAACAAGAACACGTTAGGTCAATAAATGCCTCACAAAGATATGAAACTAAAATGCAGAGGGAGATTGATGCACCATATGCTAATATGAAGTCAGCGTTTTTACTTTACCAGTATGATACCCTACAAATAAAATGTAACCTCCTGCTTTTTAGAACAGAAACACATCAGAAAACATGTTCAATGTGCAGACAATGAAGGAGTTTATCTGTTTGGATATATTAGCAGTTTCTTTATTCTATTAACTGATTCATCGTTGGGTTATTACTGCCACTAAAATAATTTCTGTTTTGATATGAAAGACGTTGTTGATCCTTGATCTAATCTTCTTGAAGCTAAAAGCAGGACTTTATATAACCACCCCACCTTTGAGCGCTATTGTTTTTCAGCTGATGAAGCATTGTCTTTAAATCTGTTGCAAAAATGGAAACAAGTCGGCGCTTGGCAGGTCACCTGCTGAAAGAAAGCTAAGGCTCTGAAAAATAAATGGCAAATCATAACTACTTAAACACGACCAGCAGAAGATCCATCATAGTTTAACTGTGAGTTTCACATAGATGGAGATTGTTCGTATTTTAAAGTTATGACATAATTTGTTGCGCTGTTGTATTATCTCTGATTGTGAGTTGAACAAAAGACGACCCAATAAACAGAACATGCTACATTGATTTGAGACGTTACGGTTACGTAACGTCTGTGACCTCTTCCCTCACATCTGCAGAGTTTACCCTTGACATTTTACTGAGCCGCTCTTTCAGGGGGGCTTCCCTTGTGCTGGAAAACACACTCCCAGTAACATCCTGTTCCAGAGATTTCCCGCTACAGAAGCTACTTTCACATTCCTTTTAATGCATGTCCGGAATTCTTCTCAAAATATGTGATTATCTAAGTCTTTTTATTTCATACTGTACTATACAGAGAAACAACAAGCTGAAATCAAATAAAAAGAGCAGACATTGTTGAAAAAGTGTGTGCTTTGGGCTGTGCCTCAAAAGGGCTTGGCTACCTTTCCACCTCAAACGGCTGGTTTGACCAGAGAGAAGCTGTGGATCTCAGCTCTCTAACGAGGAAGGAGATCAGCGATAAAGGCTGCTTCTCCTCCAGGCAATGTCTTCTCAAAAAATGTTAGAATTGTGAAATTTGACTCTAAAATCGATGTAGTGCAACGACACCTCAATCGGGTTAGTGTTTGCGCATGGAACAGGAAAGATGGCTTACCTCAAAATCCAGAGCCTTTTAATCCAGGCATAAGGACAGGTAGCTTTTTGTAGTTTTCCAGAGGGTCCAAACTGAGAGTTAAATGAACTGCACCGTCAATGGATTCCAAATATTTTTTATATTTCTGTCTTTCTTTCATTTAAATTGAAAAAGCTGACTTCCATCCACCTTTTCAGTTCAGTTAAACCTTGACTTGGTTAATTTTTAGGGTTTAGTTGCAGATCATCTGTGTGACAGTGCTTTACTATGAATAGGATGCACAGTGCAAGTATAAAAGAGGCAATAAAGGGAGTTGCTTCATTAATGTGCACTGAAGCAGTCTGAGACTTTGAAGAAGATGCAAACTATTTGAGTGATGAACTCAAAATGCTTTAAGAAGTGCTTAAATAGAGTGGTTGCACTTAGATCCGAATATAATAAAACTTCATAGTAATTGGAGTCCACCGACTGCAGTAAATTACTGGTTATTTAGATTCTGGTAGATTAAAAAGGCTCCAAGTAAAACTCTGTACTTTGGCTTTTAAAAAATAGCATAAATTTGTTGTCGAATTGGTAATAATGGTAGTTTTCTTCAGTGTTTTCTATAACGTTTTTCACTTTCAGTCTTCATGGTCACACTTATTTTATTCCTCTGCCAGATTGTTTATGGCTACTGGGAGGATTTGTTGCCATGGAAATGCTCTGTTTTACTCCACATAACAGTTTTTCCCTGAAATCCAGCCTCAGCTTCCAGCTGGCTGTGAGCTTCTGGAGGGTTTTTCACCTAAGTCCCTCTGACGTCCACAGCGCACAATTTAAACCAAACAATCTGTCTCTGTGCAGGGCTGGAAAAAGTTTCGCTTTCTTTCTGACGTTTGTTCCCAGTCTTGTACTGGTTGCTGCCCACTTTCTCCCACCCTATGACTCATTCTGTCCTCCTCCTTTTCTTCCTCCCCCTCTCTTCTCCTCCTCAAAATAGCCCTCAAACAGACTCTTTATCTCATAGCGGACTCTTTTGAATCATTTCGTTTTGCCTCATTTTTCAGGACGGTTGTAGACGACTGCGACTCACGCTCCACGACCAGAGAGAGGCGAACCGGAGCGCAGACCAGCACAGAGATAAGGTAAGACATTTCCTGCAGATGAGAAACACTTTGGATAAGTGATAAAAAGCAGAACCCACCATGTAGAAGAAAACTATGTGGTTGTAGCAGTGAGGAGAAATGCTGTGGATATACTGACTGTGATTAGCACTTGTTGTCCAGATCAATATTTACATTTTTATCAATCTTTTGAATATAAACACTTACTCTAATATTCTAGGAACACATTAAAAATAGAAAACACAACACAAGTCTGCTTCACCTCAACTTGATCTTTTAGTCCTATTTAGGGGTGATATAGACTTTTAGGCTAACTTACAACTTTCTGGGCTTTCTGTTAATCTTTTAAAGTGAATGTTGAGATGCTTTGCTCTTTAAAGGTCATAAAGTTTGATTAGGAATTTTACTGGGGTGTGGAAGAGATATTCTCTGTCGCATGCCATAGTAAAATGGGTCTGGTGATGCTGATTGTCTAAAATATTAAGTTTTTATATTTACAAAGATTTTACAATCTTTCACTGAATTGGGTTAGGTTTGCTAATGCGTCAACATAGACTGTACCTAAACAGGGCAGACCCAGAGTTGAGGAATCATATAGGATTTTACAATTTTTTATTCTAGGACTTAATTGGAGTAAAAAGAAAGTTGTGTTCACTTGTGTATTAATTATTTGCACATCCAAGCCAGAATTTCTACACACTCATGGATAAATATTCCGAGAAATTAGTCATAAAGTCTCTATTTAAAACCTGACGTGACGTTCTCAGTAACTGAGGAATTAGTTCAGACAGAGGGTAATGGATCATGCAGCATTCTTGCATATCAACTGTAAGTACAGCTCATAATCATGTCACAGCAGCTATCAGGTTTTTTTTTACAGTAGTTTACACGCATCTGGATGTCTTGCGACTCGTTTTGTTCTACCAGAACTGAGGGGACGTTCGCTGCAGCGAGGTTGCGTAACATTCTCTCTCTCTCTCTGTGCTCAAGGTCTCATGTCCACCCATTCTCAGGAAACCAGCAGATGTTTAAGGGCTGGTCTCCATAGAGATTTCTACTAAATGTCTCTTGTGATGCAGGCTCACAATAATGACATGCAACACAGGAATAGCTTGCTCATGAAGGGACAGTATGTTCCTCTTTCTTCTACTAGCTAACAGTTTAATTACATCATTGCTGCCGACATTCCAGAGCGATGTTTCGTAACAATTATTTAACATCCGAGCTGCTCCGGCAAATTCTGTGTTGAAAAGTCGATCACAAACAACTCTTCTCGTCACTGATCTGCAGCCAATTGGACGAGCTTTCGCCCTGGTGCAGCCGGCCAGCGATAGGACTGCTTCGTACCCTGAACCAGTGAAGTCAAAGGACGAGCAGGTGGAGATCATCAAGGTGTGTGTAGCAGATATGGATGTCTGGTTCCTGTGAAGGCATTTGACTTGGCTCTGGTGTCTGGTATTGATGTGGCTCTTTGCTTTAGGTTTATCTGGAGGCTCGCAAACAAGAGCAGCAGAAACAACAAGAGAGCCTGAAGATGCTGTCAGATGAAGTTTCACAGATACAAGAGGTCAGTGACTGAACTATGATTATTGCTGACACAACGACTCTCGTGTCAGTAGAATGTTTCCTGGATTATGAAGCATTTGCATCTTTGGATCATGTAAATAATCCTTCTGGCTAACACACTGCTCTCTTCCTCCTTGTTTTATCTCAGCTTACTAAGTTCCTGCTCAGAAAATTGGAGACTAAAATATGCATGTTCAAAAATAAAAACAAAATTAAAAAAATTAAATGTCCTAAACAAATGAGGGTTGCAACTTAATACACCTATTCAAGTACAATTCTGAAAGATTTGCTTGAGTATCTTTGGTTGTTGATTTTAAAGTGCACTGAATTTGAGGGACAAGTATGTTTTTGTTCTGCTACAACAGAATAAAAAACTGCAGATTCATATTCTGCAGAAATAACTGAGATCCAGCTAGATTTGGATCTGTGTTACTTTTTAATTAAACTGACAGGATTTTCTCTAGTCTTTCTTACCTGAGATGCCATTAATTATTTACATTCGATGTAAATTTGGATAGTATGCTCATAAAATGTCATGTAATCTCTAAATGGGTCAGGAAATGTTATGTCTAAAACAGACTGTGAGGCCTAATTCACCAAATATATTTAATCTTTCAATAACAAGTTTCCTCTTCTCCATTCTTACTCAAGAGCAGGAAAAAGAAAACTAATTTATCCAAGAAATGCATATAACATAGTGTAACCAAATATATTTGGACTTATATGAAAAGTGAATTCTAAAACTATAACTAATGTGTCAAAAGTAAAAATAAGTTAGTGGTTGTAAAATAACACAAGAAAAATCTGACAGGTTCCTATTTGGTTTCTGCAGAAACTTGTAGTTACAACTACTGAACTTGTAGTTACAACATACAACAAGAATTAACATACTTGTTGTATGTTAATTCAGCAAGAGCCTAACATGACTGTATTTTAATGTCTATCACATCTGATTACTAAAAGTTGCTGATAATTATGAAATGGAATAATTTTAAATGCATCCTGCTGAGTATTTGAAGTTGGGAAGTTGTTTGTTTTAATTCATTAAAATGCCTGAATAGCATTTGAAACACTCACAACGTGTCTGTGTTTGTTGCAGGTGAGGTACTGTCTGAAGAACCTGAGAGAGCAGATGGCGGCCAAAACAAAGGTACCTGAAATTTATCACTCACTGGATTTATTTTCTACCTCTCCTCCTGTGTGCTTTATGGCATTTCCTTTCACCTCTATTATCATTCCTGCCATGGTTCATTTTTTTCCCTGCTGACTTCCTGTCTTTCTTTATACAGCCGCACACAAACGGGTGGAAGGTCGGAATCCCATTCCGAAAGAACGGATTGTCTGCTCCCAAAACCGGATCCAAAACCGACGGGCAGGTGAGCAGAAAAACACATGAACAGGCTCTGCTTCAAGCCGCTGTTGGTGTTTTTTTGTTTTTTGTTTTTCATCCGTGTGAGGCTGTTAGAGAACATATTGAATCTCATGTTTGTAGCGTCAGCTCACAGAACATTGTGTAAAGCACTCCGCTCCCAGAGGCTCAAACAGAAAGGTTATATGGGGAAAAAGAACATAAAGAAATGATGTCAAAGTGTCAATGTTCCTTATATTCCCCTGGGGCGTGTGAAAAATATCGTTGGAACACGTTTTGTTGTTCCTCCCACTGCACATGTTGTTGTTTTCAGACCCTCCTCATTCCACAGATGCTTTAAACTAAAATAGTTTTCCTGTTTGGTCTTCGACCCACACATTTCCTCACCTTCACTACCGTCTGCGTGCCATCAGAGTTTTGTACAAACACAACAAAGCTCTCTGTGTTTACGTCCCAATTATGCTCGTATCTGTGAGTCACACTACATCTCCAACGTATGCATTGCATGCTGCACAAACAAGAAAGAAACTCCTGCAACCTAAATGTTCCACTGACTCATGCAGACACACCCGTTGTGTTTATGATAGGCAAGCCCTTAGAGCTTAGGCGAAACAAAAACAGTTTTTATTATCATTAAAGTATGTGCCCAACTGTAAAGTTGTAAAGCTAACACTTTGCTGTTTATCTACAGGATGCAGATGAAGAAGCAGAGAGAGACAAGCTGAGAGAGGTCAGCAAGCGTTTGTATGCACAGCTGCAGGAGGCAGAAAAGAAGCACCAGGAGGAGAAAGTGAAACTGCAGGTAATATATACACACAGAGGTTATAACCCTTACCCTCCATTATTTATCTCATCTTCTAAAGAAGCTCGACTGTCTGTCTCATTTAGGCTGAAGGCAGCAGGCTTAGAGACTGTCTGAGCGACAAGGAGGAGAAGTTGAGGGTCACAGAAGAAGCCGGCGAGAAGAAAGACAAGCGCATTGAAGAGCTGCAGAGGCTGCTGGGAGGAATGGAGCACGAGAGCGCCACCCTGAGGGAGACCATCCGCAGCCGCGAGGACGAACTGCGTGAGCTGAGGAAGATGAGAGAGGAAGGCCACCAGGGGGAGCAGAGGTCAGCCTTTAAAGTCACACAACACCAACTGCATCACAAAAGCACTCACTGAACTTTTTCCATATTTTGACATGTTTCAACCTCAAACCTCAGTGTAGTTGATGGGATATTATCTAGTAGATGAAAATAAAGTAGTGCATAACTGAAAAGCAGAAGAAAATGGGTAATTTTCACAAATTAAAATCTGAAAACTTACTTTTTTTTACAATGATTCCCTGACAGAAATCTAGTGGCAACAATCTACTTTAGAAATCACAGTTGTCCTGGTGGAAGGCCATCTACTCTGAATGATGTCATTTTCTTTGTGTTTTTCACCATTAAGTGTTAGTGTTCTGAATGAAGACTGTAAAATTCAGTTCTGGCCTCATTTCACCAGAAAACCTTCCTCTACATGTGTCTTGTGTTCCATTCAATGCAGCAAACCAGACACCTTATAGTTTTATTTAGACCGTAGATTTCTCCCTGATTTTCTTAGAGTAAATGACAAACAATTGATAGGTTCTTTATTCTGTACATTGGAAAAAAAAATTATATTAAAAAAAAAACATAGAAACCCTGAAAGTTATGTCTAATTGCCTTTCATTTCCCTTCCTTTGGCTTGTGTTTGCAACATCACAAAAACATAAAATGTTCACAGAGTTTGAATTCCTTTGCAGGCCGGTATTTTGATATCTACTTCTTCCTGAGAATTACAGCGTGCCGTAACAGTCTGTGTGCATTTTTAGGGCTGAGCAGTTGGAGAAGGAGGTGGCTATTCTCAAAGAAAAGATCCACCATCTGGATGACATGCTGAAAAGCCAGCAGAGGAAAGTCAGACACATGATTGAGCAGGTGAGAAGAACATACGCCACACTCTGTGAGGCAAACACATCGACTCCTTGCTTGTATTTGTGCAGGGTTTGCTCACTGTTTGGTTCCTCTGTTTGCTCGTCTTTAGCTCCAGAACTCTCGCATGGTGATCCAGGAGCGGGACCGCGTGATCCAAGAGCTGGAGGAGAAAGTGGCATTCTTGGAGGCTGAGGTGAGAAGAGCTCCTGGCCTTTCTATAGTAAAGAAAAAAGAAAATCTCTGGACTGTGGCAGCGAATTTAAAAAGAAGAACCTTGTTCTGGAAAGAGAACGAAAATGTGAAGCTTGGTAATACTGTAAATAACCCTTAAACCATTTTGTTTGTGCAGAATCGAGAAATGCGTGACCAGATGGACTACTTCCTGGGAGGACAAAGGTCAAGCTCCTATCTCTCAACAGAGCGCAATCCACAGATTGTGTACAGGTAACCTATTTTGTCCTTGATTTTTTTTTCTGCAAAAGCAGGACTTTCTATAATTTATGGCACCTCTGTGCCAATTATGAATTATCTGCCAAAAAAACTTCTAATAAATGTATCTTGTACTGTAGTAACATAATCTAACACTAGAAATTTAGGAAATTTATCTTTAAGTAGTGGGGAAAAATGTTGCTAATTGATAAATATTTTTAAGGGGATTATAATATTTATATATTTTTAGTACCATATTTATGTACATTTCCTTAGTATCATCACTAAATCAGTGAAGACAAGGCATTTAATCAAAAACAGCAACAAGCCAGATTGCAGTTTGCAAATGCACACAAAGGACAAAAGTCCTAAATTTCTTCTTTTTTTGTTGTTTGTTTTTGCAAACATGAAAACACCATCCCAGCTGAGCAGCAGGGAGTGGCAGAATTATGTTGTGGGGCTGTTTTGCTGCAGGATGAACTAGTGCACATCATAAAACTGATAGCATCACGAAGAAATAACATCATGTGGAAAAACTGGTGCAACATCTAAAGACATCAGCCAAGAAGTTAAAACTTAGGAGCAAATAGACAATGACGCATAGCGTACAGTTAAATTAGTTAAAAAGTAACTACCACACAATAACGTGGATGATTTGGAGTGACCGTCACAAGAATCTGACCTCATTCTTTCTGTCAAGAGAAATGGATCCAAATTCAGGCCATGGAGAATAATAACCCCAAAAAATGTGACCCAATTTTTCCAAATATGTTCTGAATCTGAAGGAAGTTGCAAAATCCATCAAAAACTCTCTCATTATTCCGGCACTTAGAAAATGTTAATAATTGGGGTAATCCTAACTGAACTAAAACATGTAAAGTTTATTCTAATTTAATGTGAGTGTCTTTTCATTTACAGTATTTTATATCCTAAATGTTTGACTCCTGCTGTTTTTAGTAAAAGTGATTAATTCACTGTGCCCTTGTTGTTGCAGTAAACCACTGAAGCCATCCACCTCCTCTAACAAACCACTGCCCTTCATCAAAGTCATCGAGATCCGGTCATGAGAAAACAGAAGAACCTGACAACCAGAGGCAGCAGACTTTTTTCCAGACTGAATTCAGACAGCAGCTCTGCTGGTGACCACATCAGATCGAAAGGAGAATCAGAGCTGAGCCTTTCCAAACTGCAACTTTAACAGCTCCACTAAAGCCGCTTCCCAGCTAAACAATGTTTGAAGGAAACAGTGGAGTGATCAGCAGCACCCGCTGTGTATTTGCCTCATGACAAGTCAGTTTTACGTAGATACTCTAGTGACTCAGATGTGTATTTTGTGTTTTTGCTGTTAGTAGAGTGATACCTCTCCTTGTTCTGACGTGTTTTCATTCTTATCACACATTTGAACTTTGAGTTTATAGCGTTGACTGTGCAGTTTATTCCCTATTCATGACAACATAACAAGGCTCAACTAAAGTAATGTAGCATCGATGTACTGTTGCTTTCTCACATTGTCCTGATAAATCACACAAAAAGCATTGACATTATATAAACTGTGTCTTTGTACAGGTTTCTCATTTTCGAATATATGACACTTTCATATGTACACAGCCATATGCGAGTAGAAATTTATATACAAAAAAAAATATCAAATTACTATTTGGGTCTTTCACATTTTCAGAATTTGTTTTGTCCCCTAAAACAGAAGGGCACTTTATGAAACTGTGAGCACACAGAAGGAAAACTGAAGGTGTCTTAATTTGCATTTTTCCTCTAAACATAATGTTCATTTCACTTCCATGTCATTGTCTGAATCTTCACCTTGTATATATTTCAGTGAATGTAATTAGATGTCGAAAATTCAAACAACTTTCTGCTTTTTATTTATTTATGCTAAAATAAAACCTGTTTGATAGAAGAGCTTTTGTATGAAGTCAATGTCCTGATCTGCTATCTCTGTCATTTTCAGAATAAACACTTTACAAAGTGCATGCTTTATAATTATTAGAGCTTGACAGGAAATATACACTATTATTGATAGGTCACTGTGAAGAGACATAAACAACTGCTTCGGTAATTTCTTGGAAATACCTTTTAGCTAGAAACTAAAAAAATCCTGGCAAAAGAAAATATTTAAATTCCTCAGAGAGACGTCCTACAGATAAAATGAAAACTTCCTGTGAGGAATCGGGATTTGTGGCGATGCTCCTATTTCATTCCAGTCACACTGGTAGATTAAAATGATGAGGGCGACATCTGCTGGAAACACTTCTCTCACTACAAAATGCCACTATGACAAACTCAAACACTCCAAAATACCTCTGCACACGTTTAATGACTTCCAGTACGAATTGGGAGTAAAATTTGAGAATAAATTAACCCGAATCTGTGTCTTATTTACTCTTTGTATTCATTTTTAATATAGATAAAAATGTTTATATTGGAATATTTTAAAGTACTGTAGTAAATTGCATGCAATTGGAAGTAGTATTTATAAATACTTTTTCTGATTAAAATCTTTTCAGTTACTTTAGAAACGACATTTATTTTTGAAAAAGAAATGTCTCTAAGAATGCATATATATAGCCTAATTACGAAACTACATATTTTCTGAGGCAGGAAGTTGCTTCCTACTTGCTGTGACAAGTAGAATGCTTTAAAGTACATGACTTCATGTCCTTTAAAACTGCCTCTATAACAACAAATTCAGCAAACCACTTTAAGTCTTTATAACGATGTTTGTGTTTGAGAGAAACGTGTCATTCTGCATTTTGAAATTGTGCAGACTCTATAACAAAGGAAGATGGCAAGAAGTGAATATTTCAGTTAAGAATTTACTGTTTATTATGTTAAGCATATTATGCAACTTGACAGTATTGCCATTTTTGCATGGCAGCATGTATTCATAAGCACCACAGGAAATAAAAAGTACTCAAAGTAAGATAAGTCTAACAATTAAAAAATAGATGCTTCTCATATCAGCAGGCTAATTTGTAAGACTCAACAGTTAACAGTCTTCCCCTGAAGTCATACCTCAACCCCAACATATATTAAAACACTAAAATACTGTTCAATGAAGACAATCGATCAAAAAAAAGAGGCACTTAATCAATACAGTTCCTGAATTATATGGCTTTTGTAAAGGCTTAAAGGAAGTAAAAAATATATATGTATGGCTCAAAGGAACAACATAAAAACATACATAAACATAAAAATTACTGGCATAAACAGTGTTTTCTTTCATGATAGAAAAATGCACATACAGTAGTTTATTTCATAGCTATTAACTATTATTTTATACACTTAGGTGGTTAATTTGAACATATCTGCATAGGTGAATACATTGTGCAATACTGATTGTCCTATGCTGTTGCATAAGCACTATAAATTTCTTTGTTTTGGTCAAGTCAACCCTGCTTACTATCAGTTATATTATAGCACTTACAGTATACATGCAGTAATAGAAAGGCGCCACACTTAGGCAAATAGCAGTGTTTGAATCAGTAGTCTGATATGCAGTGTACGTCATAATAAGACGGCAGTGTGTTTAATCCCTTACTGTCAGGTGATAGTTAGTGAGGCACTGGGATTACAGGCAGTAGTATATGACTTAAAACTTTTTCCTCTGGACAGATCCACAGTTATTTCAGAGCGTGCTGTCTAGCGTGTTGTAGTTATCTTTGAAGTTCTTCAGCTCCAGGAAGTTCCTGGGCCTCTTGCTGCGCTGCTGCGCTGCAGAAGTGAGGTAGGTGGTTTGGGTGGGGGACGAGGAGCAGGAGGAAGGGCTGCTGGGCTCGGTGGTGCCGGTCAGGTCCCTGGCTGCAGTCTGGTGGTGTTGGCTCAGTGTGCTGCCGCGAGACTTCACGCTGAAGCAACAGAACAGAAAAGCAGATTGTTTACTGCATAATTGACATTCCGTGTTGGGATTAACACAAAATCTGGGAAGGAGCAGTGAGGGGAAGGGCCGTGCTTCCTTACATAGCGGCTAGCTCAGTTAGAGCTTCCTGGTACTTGATGAACTCTGCTTCTCCAAAAGCCTGAGGACACAAGCAGGTAGAACATCAGAGAAAACTGAATCCATCATGTACTACTCGGTCCTCAACGTTACAGACAGAAATTCACTTTAGTTTGATAAGTGAGGTTTGCACAAAATGCTTCTATGACAGGACTTTGTGAATGTGTTTCACCATAACTGCTGCACAACTCCCAGCAGATTGAAGAAATTATCATAACTCCTTGAAGACGTGACAATGCTTCACATTTGATTAAAACTACGAAACACACACCAGGAAGAAAACAAAGGTTTGGCTTTTGCAGAACCATGAGAAAACTCTGGTTTAACAAAGGATGATTGTGGATGAGAACCAAGCGCATTATGTGCACATTTAACAAGAGGTGGTGTGTATAGTTGTCATGCTTTTTACCATCACTATGGCAACATTTTCTAATATCGTGCAGCTCTAATACCCACTAGTTTCAAAGTTTTATACTGGAAAAAAATATTTGGAAAATTTTTATATTTTGGGTGGTTATTTATTTGGTTTATGTTTTCCATTTTAGTCTTGAAAATTCTAGAAGTTGAACATAACTTTATATTTTGGTCTGACACTTTTAACATTTGAATTAAATGTTATAATCAATTACTGAGTAATTCTATAGCATTTTTACAAATATTTTTTTTTACTTATTTTAACCTGAGGAAAAATATGTTGAAGTAGTTCTTACTCAAGTACAGTTTTTGTGTACTTTACCCACCACTGCATTCAATCATAAATCTTCAGCCTGATAAAAGTACAATGATTATATCAGGAAGAATGTAAAACATGAAAAGTTTCTACAAGTCTTTTCTATAAATCCAGACAAAATACTTATCATTTGGTTTCCTGTTGTAGCAAAACATACTACATCATGTCATTGATGGTAACACAATTCAGATTAATGTAGTAAATGAGAGGAACTGCTGACCTCGGCTCCATGGCGTGCTTTGTTGTAGCCGTCTAATACTGTGTCTATCAGAGAGCTCTGCTTGTCTCTAAACATGCAGTGGGAATTTCGCAGCTGAAGCAGCCAGGTCCGAAATCTTTTTCCCGTCACAGCGGTGGGAGTGCCACCCAGTTCACGGAAAGGAAAATCTAAAGAAATCAAAGGAAATATGTTGATGTAGGAGATGGGATTACTTCTCTTGCAATTACAGAAAAACTGATATTACCAGTGTCCCGGACAGCATCTAGTGCTTTCATCCTGTACAGATAGTCATCAGAACCTATAAACAAAAACACACAAAACCCATCTCTATCAGTCTATTCCTGATGGTTGCAGTGCTTATATGCAGGCTCTGTACACTCTGACCAGACTGTCGTCTCTGTGTTAGTCGGTCATCAGCTGGGGACAACAGACGGGGCTCAAAGTGGATTTTCTGGACCTCGCACAATTTGGCTTCAATTACTTGTTTCAGCTCCTACAAGACCAACAAAAGACATTAAACTGGTAGATTAACAACTAAAATACTTTCCAGGATCAAACTTGTGATGTGTGTGTGCGTGTATGTGTGTGTGTGTGTTCCACCTTTGGAGCATTGTGGCCAATGGGAGCATGTGGTCCTCTTCGAGACTTAATGGCAAAGTGCATAATTTGTCTTTTTATAAAGATGAACAGCAGAACAAACACCTAAACACAAAGTAGAAGAATAAAACATTCTTTTTAAACTCTTCTTACAGATGTATGGATATACAATGCTTATCCAGAACATTAAAACCATCTGCCTCGAGACATGCAGGTCCACCTTGTTGACAGTTGGACAGGTTTGTCCTGCTGGGACACAGAAACTATGGACTTTCCTTTTCTTGATGTAGGCAGCTGACCCTACCAGTCTGTCTGTAGTAATGGGAGTTTCCCAGCAGAAAACTGTGTCATAAGAAGAATGTTTGCTTTATTTAGAAGAGATGTCTTTGTGAAAAAAGACAGTGGAAGACAGGGGGGAAAAAATGTTTAAGTTATCTTGGTTAGTTTTTCTTTTTCCTTTTAAATAAAGAATTTTGAGCCAGTTATTTGTATTATAAGTTTTCTTTTCAGAAGGTAATGAACTTATACTGAGGTGGTATTACAGCAATAGATTTTGAATAATTGATATTGAATAAAGACGAACACTTAACAAGCAAATGAAGCAACATCGATAGCAAAGCATGGGCCAAATTCCAGTATAATAAACCACCGTTTAAACAAGTTAGCTTGAAAACTGATCAAATATTGTGTTTACACTGCTGCTAAAATTTAAAGTCATTCTAATGAGATGCAACAATTTCCCCTGCCTGCATTAAAGCATATAGTAACCTTGTTATTGAAAAGTAAAAGCTGCTAGATTAGAAATACTTCCTGCAGTGAAAAACAGCCTTTAGTTTGTGGTGCAAACTAAAGGAGATCCAGTTAACAAGTGACAAGCACCATGTTTGCCAGGCAGCTGAATAAAGCAGTAGTAGCAGATTCGGTATAAATAAATGCAACTAGATCATGTTCATTTTTTCATTCAGACCTTTTAGAACCAGATATGTTTTATCTGGTTAAAACTGAAACAAACCTAGAGAAATCAGGAAACTCACCAAAATGCCGTAAGTCAGAACGAGAAACACGTTCACTTTTGAGGCGCCATAATTATCTTTATCCATTATTAAAATTAGTTTTTCTTCAGATTAAGCAGCTAAAAATCGTCTCTCAGTAAATTAATACTTTTATCTTCATTCGATCTGAGGCTTCCTTTAGGTTTCCGCTTAAAAAATACATTATAAAATGTCTAAAAAGTGACAAACATCAGGAAGGTTCAGGTCGCTACACTCCCTGCCTCCTTTGTTGACTTCCGCAATAGTCACGTGACTGACGTCATACCGTAAAAAGAAAGATTCTGACGGAAAATCCAACACCAGGGCTATATTAAATGTTACAATTATGCCAATGCTGATAATTTCAAGCTATCTACAATCTGAAACTCCTGGCTTAAAGTCAGTTGTCATGAAAGAAAGATGGCTGCCAAGGATTTGGCAAACAATTTAGAGACTGCAGGAAGTGATTCATCTTAGGTTTTGTAAATATCACTAATAAGCCTTGATAGCATACATATTTATCAGTGCTAATCTAATGTGGCTATGTTTACATTAGATAATATTAGGATAATATTTATCTTTCCAATAAGGGCAGAACTCTAAAATCCTACTTAGAGTTTTCCAGACAATAGTGGAACACAGAAAAACAGGCAAAAATTACTAAAGGTTTTTTAAATTTATTGAATTTTTTTGTATTGTAACCATTAAACAATCTCCCCTTCAGTTCAACCTTATAAGCAGAGACACATAGTTGATGTGTTCATCATACAATAACTTGCAATTATGTATTGGCAAAGCGCAATGTAATTTTCACGGGTGGTGGAACATAATTGTCAAGTGAGTTAGTTGCTGAAAGTAACTAAAAAAGTCACTTTTAATGTAACTTTGTTACTTTCCAAATCAGGTAATCAGTAATTCGATTAAAGTAACTTTTTCAAAGTAACTATGCCATCACTGTTTATATCTAATGTGAAACACTAAGGCACACACATACCAGATCATTCATTCCCACAGTTTCACATGACACCATTGATACTCAAACGCCTAATATCTTTTTGGCTCAAAGTGCCACTCACAATGTGGCTCTGACATGTGATTTGTCCTAGTCCAGTATTCTGTCTGTGTGACTTCTGCTGCCATCTGCTGATGGTTTCTCTACACTGAAGAAACAGACAAATCACATTCAAACGACTGAAATCGTTTAGGAAACATTAAGAAACCCTTTAACTTGTATCATCTTGTGAAAAGGTTTCATCTAATTTCCTAGCATTCACTGTTTTCCCTTTTATTCTCCATGTTCCCTTGTTATTTTGCTCTATGTTGCTCAAAAAGCCAATTCCAGGAACAGGGTTCGATAGCAGGGAACATCTCATTAACAGATTTACCCTTTTTAAGTAGAAATCAACGGAGAAAACTTA
>CAEFZX010007614.1:0-20466 GCA_903066825.1 Alfaro cultratus | reverse complement strand
CTCTCTCTCTCTCTCTCTCTCTCTCTCTCTCTCTCTCTCTCTCTCTCTCTCTCTCTCACTCTCTCTCTCTCTCTCTCGCTCTCTCTCTCTCTCTCTCTCTCTCTCTCTCTCTCTCTCTCTCCTCATTTCAATCCACCTCTGTCTTCAGCTACAGTCGGGAAAGGCAAGAGTCTCAACCCTACTGGGTCCCAGTCTATCAACAAAGTTTTATTAATTTAATTATATATATATTACATAAAACAAAACTTATTGTAACTTTACAATGATATGCTGCTCAAATAAAAATCTACTGAAACATTAAGGCAAATACTAATAAAAAATCTCAAACTGCATGAATAATTTTGTCAGGCAGTATAGTTTAATAAGTTTTAGCACCTGCAACCCCGACGAACGTTCATAATGCGAGCATGGATGAATAAGGTTACTTGAGGATGTTTGACATAAAATATATTTTAATGACAGATGTTTTGTTGCTGCTTTTTAAATGACTGGCTGTATATCTGCAGGCACCATCACCACATTGTGTTGTCAGACTCCCTGCAAAGATAAGGAACATACTTCAGAGTTTTTAAAAATGGCCATATTATTTAATCTACAATTCTACATGTTTTTGGGTCGTCAAGTCGTGGTCACGTTTTGCCGCCAGGGGGCAGTGATGAGTCTTCTGAACACGATCATTTGCGTAGGAATACATGTCACTAATGCACAGATATGAATATAACTATAAAGGTGCTTGTTTTAAAAGGTTTTCAGAAAACAGTGCAGCAGCTTTTGGTTTGGGTAAAGGCTGAAGAACACAGAAAAGTCCCCAGACGGATGTCAGAGACTGGCAGACGGCGCAAAGATCCTTTTACTGAAGTTATTTCAGCCAAAAAGTCCACGACTGGCCACCAGGATTTGTCTGTTTTGTTTCATGTTCAAAGTGAGGTAATTTTTTAATGTTCAGCTGTTGCTGAAGAACGTTCCTCTCTACAGGTGAATCAATATTGTCTGCAAAAAGTCAATTCATGCTGAATTTATTTATTTATTTATTTTATATTTGAATATTCTTTAAAACCACTTGAAACGCTTTAAGAAAAAAAAAGTGTGTGTTTGGCTGCTTTACCTAAAAAGGACTTTTAAAACTTTTTTAAAATCAGAATTATTATTTTTTTTTACTCAATCTCATTTGAATAGGAGTTTGTACACATTGAAATTGTATCTGACCAATAGTCAAGTGGTATGGTCAAAGATTTTACCACTTATTGCTAAATTCAACAAAAACAATTTTTACAAAAGGGGTTTTTTGGGTGTTTTTTTTGAGAACATCCTCCACTCAACCCCTTCAGACTAGCGGCAGCAGCAATTAGCAAACACCTGGTGGAACTGCACACCTGCTGAGCTCATTAGAGGAACTACTTCTCAGTGCAACACTCCTGACACTTTAGGAGAAACATTGTTCTAATTACATGCTGAAAGCAGAAGGTCGGAAAAGAGCAGACGCTTCTTAAAGAGACAGAGGCCCAATTTCAAGGAGCAAAGTTGAAAAGTCAAATTAATTTTAAGTCATGTTTTACATTATGCAGCACTTTTAACAAGTGAAGGTAACATAGATACTAACATGGCCCTGTGCCTAAAAAATACATGATACCGCCCCTTTAAGAACAATTTACTGGAGCTGTATGTTTCATAGCCTTTTATCTTGGCAGCTTTAAGATTTGTAATAACGCACACCTCCCACGCCGTGGCCTTTTTTTTGTAAACAGTGCTCCTTCTGTCATTCCTCTGTCAAGAGGCCATTAGTGTTGCTTCCCTCAGGGCTGTAAAGCAGGCCACACTGGAAGGCTCTCGCCCTCTCCAAGCAGACTTGTCTTTACAGAAACGGGTTTTATTAGTCCGTCGAGCCTTTGTAAGGGTGATTGCTTCATTGTCACTGGCAGCTTTACAGTGACAATGTCTGTACGTCTGTTTAATCGCATTTTTCACGTAAATGTCGAAAGTCGTGTAGCAGAAAAGTGTGAAGATGAGGGTCGGTGATAGGACTTTGTGCTCTTTCACACAGTGCGATCTAATGACAGCTGAAGTGTTACACACTGTCCTCACAGAGTGTAAAGAAAAACAGCTTGTCACAGAAAGAAAAAGGGTGTTATGAGGAGATGAAATAACCAACAAAATACCCTTTTTTCTCACTGGAATGTAAAAGTTTTTCTTCCCAAGATGAGAAAAGTTAAATACATGGTGTGTATTTGAATCTGTACCCAGCTTTAAAAAATATACATATATATCTTTTTGATTTTTATTGCTACGTCTTCCGCATTGTTTAATTACCTTTTGAGAGATTTTCTATCAGGAAAAAAACCCTCTTGGTTGAATAAATACAACACATCTACATTTTGCAGGGATGTGAATAATTTTGTGCCTAACTTTAGAGAGGAAAAAAATAAAATCAGCATCAAAGCTTCCCGTGTTCAAAGGAAAACATGTTTGAGCCGTCTGAGATGCTTACTGTAATCAATTCATATGCAAAATGTTCTGGTGGAAATTATAGGGAGTTGACTCGCATCACTTCCTGGCACAATGTGCCACGATGCACGGCTTTGTTAAAGCGCTTTTGTTCGACAGTTGACATGAAACTGTGTTTTGCCAGTTTTTCTCCTTTGCTGTGTGCAAAATCAGGCAGACAGTTAGTGAATGTATAGCTGAGAATTTCATTTCATTCACACAGGAAAAGCCCTAAAGATAGCCTGTTTATCCTCCCACTTCTGATATTCAGAACAGTTACAGTGTAAATGTTCTTACTATGGATTTACATGTTTGAGACTTCCATGGCTACATTACCTGGGTTTTGTAGGTTATGCAGAAATATTCTCTAGTAATAACACGGACACCTCTCTTTAAATGACGATATTGTTTCTAATCACATTCGTTTGTCAGATTAAAAGTACTTTTGGGAAATAACCCATAAACAAGTATTAAGCACACTTTTAATTAAGCTCTCATATCTGTATTAAAACATTTTTTTATTGGTGTGACGTAATATTATAATCTTCTAAGAAATTAAATATTTTCATTCACTGTCGTAAAAAAAAAATCAATCTTAATTAGCTAAAATATGTGCTTGAAAACATCAGTTTGTGAAAAGTTTTTCAATGTGTTTGTGCAATAATATTTTTGATTCGCTGGGATGCATCTGCATAAATCCACATTTTGCTGTAAGTACAAAAAAACAAAAGACTAAGATGGGAAAAAATATCTGTGAAAGGATATTCTTACTTTTAACTGAATTAAATGTTTATTTCCTCAAAGCCAAATGTTACCTGTTATGTAATGGCTATCTAAGTGATTGTTATTGATTATACTCTGTAAAGCTGCCAGTGACAATGAAGCACTTACAACCAGCAAAATATATGCTTGAAAAAAAAGAACATTTCTAAACATCGCATGACACACAATCATAACATCCACCTTTTGTACAACCTTAGAAACGAGTTTCATCAGCTTGCATCATTGGGCTGGATTTCCAGGATTGACAGCTGGAGCTGATGTTCGCTGACATTTAGCAAACCATTGGGAAGTGTAACCCTTAAAATGTCTGTCTGTCTCCATATGTCTGCACCTTTTCTCATGTGTCTCACTGTTTTATGGAAAGCGCTTCCGTTAGCCAACATTTATTAGTTTGAATGAAACGGCCCAGTTAAATCCATGTGATTAAACACTGTGTCACATTTCTTATCTTATATGTGCTGGAAATTTACAGTGAAACAAAAACTTCTTATTGCCTTCATCACAATGTTGCTAGCATGTTGCTACATGCTAGCAACATTTCAAATTGTTGCTAGCATGTAGCAAACCTTCTAATTTAGTAAAGTAACATGCGTTTGGTTATGTTTTTCACAACACGCCTCCTGGAAATAATAATAATAATAATAAAAAAGATGTGAAGGATTTCTAATCTTAAAATGTATCAATAGATATTTTGATTATTTGCACTTCATTTTAAATAGATTTCTTTGCTTGTGTAAAAATCCTTAAAAAACATGTCTGTTATCTTTTCATTCTACATTTCTATCCAATAAGACACAAACACCTTCATCCTATACAGCAGCCGGACGGGGTTTCAGCATTTTTTATTTTTATTTTAAAATTCAAAATTTGAATCCATTTTTAATGTGTGAGTAAAGCTTCAATCTAAATTTAAGGCATATATTTTGACTATGGTTATGTTTTAAACACAAGAATGACAGACTGCAAGAAGGAGAATGGATGGTTGGGTGGCTGAAAGGTGGATTTGTGGAAGAATACAACTTTTACGTAATTTAATAATGAACAAAGTATGAAAATAAAACTATATTTTTTACTTCTTCTTTTTTGAAGTAGACCTGAAAAAACTGCTAAAAGTTGCAAACTTTCCAGATGTGTTACGCCACTACTTAAGGTTGAAATGATCAAATACCCAAGCTGTGCTGGTCATTTGTTAAGGCTACATCTCTCTTGTGGATTAAATAGATTATAAAAACTTTAATCACTGTAAATATACAAAGCAATTTCTTTTCATATTATTATAAATTCACAACTTCTGCTAACTCTGCTATGACAACGTTTGTTTTTTTTTCTAAACTGTTGGCGTTCGTCAAAATTTCCACACATCGTACAAATCTAGCTGTCAGTCTCCTCTCCAGGCGGTTCCTATAGAATCAGCGCAGAAGGCCTTTTGACATGTTAATTAATCGTTTTATTTTTTGTGGTAACATTATAGGGCCTGTCATAAACCTCACTCCCGAGCTTGAAGCAGGCTGATCAGGTGTCACCTCCTGCTGATAGTCCTCACCTCTACAGCTCCTCACACGTCCCCTCATTCTTTACCTGTTTTCCACTATTTTCAAGTATAGTCTGTTTAATAAACCTTGTCTCTTGGAAAAAAGGGAGGGAGGAAGCAGAAGCTTGTGTTTTGTCAAAGTTTCCTCTTTCTGATTCTAGCTGCGCTCTCAGAACACAGTTGGACGCCGTGTACGACGGCATCAAAAGTCTGCTCTGGCCTTTCCAGAGGTGTCTTTTTGCGCCTATCTGTTCTGGTGGATGGATCAGAGAAAGACTGAAGAGGGAAGGAACTGATCCGGATCCAAAAGCAAAAACCGTCAGATTTCCCCATCACCTGTTTGCTTACTAGCTCGACGCCAGAGACGCAGATGTCTGAGGCGGTTAGGACGGTTGGCTGGAGTGTTTCTGAGTTCGCATGAAGAGCTCTGAAGATGTAACTCTCTAAGCCCTTACTTACACCACCCAACACGTCTCTTCCCCTCCTGCCCACCACCACCACCAGTGCATCCCGTCTCCTCTCCGTCATTTCTAAGTGCTACAGCAGTGTCTGTCTGGCAGGAGCGCTGAGCAGATGCACAGGATTTCACCAAGGGATGAAAGCGCAGCAGCTTTCCAGCTCTGAACGAGGGGGATTCCTGTGAAATGGATACAAACCATCTGTGAGGACAGAAGGAGAGAGAGAGAAAAAAATTAAATAAAATAAAATACTGCCTCCTTTAAGGTAAGACTATTGAATTTTGTTGCTTTTGTTTCTTCTTTTTTTAAACTTTGTGTGCTGGTGTATGTAATTTGTTTCAGAAATTTCAAAGATATTTATAGGCAAAATGGACAGTACATTTTTTTTACCCTCTTTGAATTAATTTAATTGATTTTTTTGTGTGTTTTTTAGGGTATTTTAGGAACGTGATTCATTGCTAGTAATGTTGCTACAAAAACAAATTAGACAAATAATGTATGACTGACAACCTTTATTTGTGCAGAATTTGAATACAGTGAGATCTGATTTGATATTCCCACCAGCCCTCCCTCACAGGTTTCTTTTGTTTGTACCTTTGATCGCACGGAAATGTCTCAGCTGATCAAACACATTTTACCATCACATGAACATAACCTGAGGAAACGTGTGATGCAATTTTCAAATGATTTCACTGAAAGCAATCCAAACCATCCAGACCAATGGATAGTTGTTGGCATCAACAACTATCATCAAGTGTTTACAGTAACTGGTAGTAAACCTTTTGCTTTGCTATGGGGAGGATTTGTTTCCCCTGCTCTTCTTTGCATAATTGACTCACTTCAGTCTCATTGGAGAGTTTTTGACCATTAACTGTCTGGTCAACTTCTTGATGGTATTCAAGTCCAGAATCTAGCTGTGTTTCCCATACAAATGTATTGGAAAACTTTGTCAAAACTCCACTAATGTTGACACTCCCCCTCTCCCCCCAAATTACGCAATTGCAATGTTTCAGTTAAAAACCAAACGCAATTAAAATCTAAGTTTAGTAAGTTAGCTCATGTGTCAGTCATTGAAAAACTCGCCACACCGTCGTTCTCCATCCACTTCCTGTCATCTTCTTCGTCTTTTTTCCCCCCCCAGTAGTAAGATCTGATTGTTGATCACATCACATCTGGTGTGTAAAAAAGTATTCTCATTGCAGTTTTTTGTATTACACTAACTGTAATAGAGTCAAAAATGCTCCTCATCCTAGCACAAAAAACTTTTTATTAAAAAAACTTTTCTTTTTCCCAAATTGCCATTTTTACAATAGCATTTTGCTTGTTGCATGAAGCAAAATTTCTTTCTGCAATTCCAATTTGCGCAACGAAAACGCAGCTTCTAGCACGGCCACTCCAAAGCCAACACCTCATGTCTGTTGAGCAATTCAGAGGTCAACTTGTTGATGGTGTTGCTGTCTAGCCTGAATGCTCTTGGGCTTAAGACCATAAATGTATGTGTGGACATTCTCCTTCAGGGTTTGATGGTTGAGAGCAGCACCTGTGGCTCCGTCGTCCAGGTTCCTGAAACGCTAAATGACAACAACGGGTTCTACCATATGATGTCATTGTTTTACGCCGGATGTCACAGGATGTACGCCTTCAAAAAAGTGGAACATTTTGGCCAATGTGAGTCAGGCCTTTGGGGATTTTTGTTCAGAAGGCGGTTTTGCATTGGAAATGTCCCACAGATGCCATATTTGCTCTATCTTTTTCGTCTTGTTATATTACAAAGACTGACCGTGGCCAAGTGAGTTCTGCAGCGCTGCTGTTTCATGTTTTCTCCACTTGTGGAAATGGCTTTTCACGTGGCTCACAGGATTCCCAGAGTCTTAGAGACGACAGGTGGATGTCAGTAACTTTTTCTTATCTCTTCTTGCTCTTCATAACTGAGATCTGAGATTTGTTTTAGCCAACGTCCTGTTGTCAGGCAGGTTACATTTTAACCATGCTATTTAACATTTCAAAAATGATCACTAATTAAAACTCTGACTAATATATTCAGTGATAAATCATTCAGAGCCAAGCAAACCTGCCATTTGTTCTGTTAGTACAAAACAGCACAGTTCACTCAGGAAGTGATGCAGTCTTACCAAAAACCTGCCACCTCAGAGGCAGAGCTACAAAAATAAATTAATGAAAAGTCCGGAAACAGACAAATAAGATGATTACATTTTAGCCATCACCTCTAAAGAACATTGGAAAGGTGACATCACTGTAGTTTCTTCTTCAAAAGATAAGATTCAGGCAAGAAATAATAACTGATTCTGTTATAAATTGGGGGCACATATATCTGAAATGTAGTTATTTTTGCACGCAACAACTGGAAAACAATGCACAATGTTGCATAAAGAAATTGCGTTGCAATAAATGGCAGTAATTCCAGCAGAGAGACAAATCAGGCTGCGAGATTAGGAGCGGAGAAGACATTTTGTAAAGGCCAGTCTCTGTAGGATGCAGGAATGGGAGGCGAGATGAAAAGGTGAGGGCTGATTGTCTTTGGTAATACCTGTAGTTTTAGGTTTACTTGTGTCTGAAGTAGAATAAAATAACTTAACACATATGAATCAGTCCAAGGACGCAACAAAGCCGTTATTGGATTTTCAGGAGGCGTCATTGTTTGACACTCAACAATTGATTCCGCCTGCTAGTCTGCGGGATTGTTCTCTCGCCGTGAATGTCACGGTGCCCTGTCTTTCTCGGGGACGTTTTCACTCAGAAAACGTGCGCTAGACCAAAGACATAACACATCCTCCATCCAATGGGTAGCACAGAGCTACCTCCCCCAGTTTCTGTGTCTCTTTTCACACCCCAGGTTCTGCAATGACAGAGAACCCGGCCTATAACACCACCTCAGAGGACCTGATCCTTTCCAGTGCTCCGGTGTTGCAGAACAAGCCTTGGCCTCAGCAGAACATCACCTATGTGGATTTCTACCTCCACAAACCTGGCGTGGCTGCGGTGTTCACCGTTTCCTACCTGCTCATCTTTGCGGTTTGCATGGTCGGCAACGGGGTGGTGTGCTTCATCGTGCTGCGCAGCAGGAACATGCGCACCGTCACCAATCTGTTTATCCTCAACCTGGCCATCAGTGACCTTCTGGTGGGCATCTTCTGCATGCCAACCACACTTCTGGACAACATCATAACAGGTAACCGAGTAATATTCAGCTTTGCTAGCAGGAATCTACTCTAAAGCGATTAATAGTTCTTTCCAAAACTCTTCTTACCCTTTTCACAGAGCAGATGGGAAAGCAAACAGAGTTATTGTAGAGAAAAACATGTTAGAGGCTTCAAAACTCTTGAATGTTTAGAACGGCCTAGTCAAAGTGCAGACCTAAATCAAACTGAGAATTTGGGGGGAAAGGTTGAAATTGGCTGTTTGTGTGCTTAATTTGTTTTTAAAGATTTAGCAAAAAAACTTCAGTGTCAATTATGCAAACCTGTTAGAGATGGAGATGGGCGGATCGACTCAAAATATTGATAATATCGATGCCATATCAATATCGGGTTGATGCTAGCACGGTAAGATAGATGCTTTAGTTTCAGATTTTCTTTTGAAATGTGATTTTATTTTTGTATTGTGGTTTCTTGGCTCTACCTCAGTACAGATTTTGTTTAGATTTGCTCTTAAATCATAATTTTTTGCAATTTATTTAGGAAAAAATGTGCTCAAATTATGATGATATTGTTTCAAAGTACTTTGTAGACACCTACAAACTTTGTCCAAATTCTATCGTAAGTTTGAACAAAATAGTTCAAAGGAAAATCTACTAAAAACACCTAAAAGCCAGAAGTTTGACGATACATCAAACTTAAGTAAAAGGTATTTGTATCGGTATTTGTATCGGTATTTGTATCGGTATTTGTATCGGTATCGATATCAGCGATATCTGTCCCTGCATTTACTTTATTTACTGGGATTGATACCAAAAACTCAAGTATCACACACCTCTGGTGAGAGATACCCCCAAAACGCTGGCAGCTAAATGAAAACATGAGCTAAATGTTAAAATGTCTTTTTGAGGCATGCCGCTATGACGGATGTTTCTGTTTCTGCAGGATGGCCTTTCGGTAGTATTGTGTGTAAACTGAGTGGGATGGTTCAAGGGATATCTGTGTCGGCATCTGTATTCACCCTTGTTGCCATCGCTGTTGACAGGTGCGGGTTTGTATTTCACCTCAACGTGTGTTTGGTTCTGGAAAATTGTTGTCTGAGGCTTTTTGTATTTTTTTCAAATGTCCTCTTTCATCAGGTTCCGCTGCATTGTCTACCCTTTCAAGCAGAAGCTGACCATCGCCACCTCAAAGCTAATCATCGTCATCATTTGGGTCCTGGCTGTGTTCATCATGTGCCCGTCGGGGGTCATGCTCCAGGTCACGAAGGAGCAGACGGTACGGATCGTCCTCGGTCCCAACAGCGACACTCGTCCGTTCTACTGGTGCCGGGAGAACTGGCCAAGTCAGGAGATGAGGAAGGTCTACACCACGGTTCTCTTCGCCAACATCTACCTCGCCCCGCTAAGTCTGATTGTCATCATGTACGCGCGCATTGGCTTCACCCTCTTTAAGACCACCCTACCTCCAGCTAGGGGCAGTGGGAGCGCCCCACTGGAGGGCAGCGGCAACAACAAACTGAGCGTGGACGGGCGTCAGACGATCACACGGAAGAAGAAGCGGGTGATAATGATGCTCCTGGTCGTGGCTTTGCTTTTCATCGTATCCTGGCTGCCTCTCTGGACCCTCATGATGCTGAGCGACTACGCCAGCCTGACGGAGCCCCAGTACCGCGTCATTAACATCTACGTGTACCCTTTCGCTCACTGGCTGGCCTTCTTCAACAGCAGCGTCAACCCAATCATCTACGGCTTCTTCAACGAGAACTTCCGCAAAGGCTTCCAGGCAGCTTTTAAGTTCCAGCTGTGTTCCGCCGACGTCCTGCGCCAGAGGACCCTCTCCCACCGGATCAGAGGGAACGCCGTGCTCCCGGTCCACCCGACGGTGACGAGCAGACCGGCGTCCAGAGCCGGGTCGCTGTTTGTGGGGAACGGAACGTGTCAGGAGGGAAACGACGTCAGAGAGCAGGATCTGATCATGGAGGATTTGGAAAAAGTTTCACAGATTTAGAAAGACTGAGGTGGTGCATGGCCTAAGCATGCTTCGTAAAGATCTCCAACCTAAAAATCCATAAACCTAACTTAAGCTCCTTTCATGTCTGCTGAATGTTACCTGACGTTATGTTCAATAAACTGTTATTGTGACACATTGTTCACATCGGACACGCAAAAAAAAATCCTAGAAATAATGTGTCAATCCGTCAACACCAGGGGAACGTTTAGTACTGTTTGCAAAGTTGCACTGTAAAACATTAACAGTAAAAATTTGTCTTATTTAGCCTGTCATAAAGTAAAAAAATAGTGGGTGTTCATGTTTCAAAGTCACATTTTCTCCATGGTTACTCTACATTTATAAATGTCAAAGTTCCAAAATAAATATTTAGCTTCCTTACTAAATTTAGTTCTTCCAAAATAAATTTGCTAAATAAAAAGTATTAGTATCGTTATTACGCTAAGTCAAATATTTATCTTGTGAGTTGAATATTAAGTTTGTTTCTGATATTTATAAATGTAGGAACAATATGGTGAAAATGTGACTTTGAACAATGAAAACCCACATTTCGTTCTCTATGACAGGCTAAATAAACCAAGTTATTACTTTTAATTTTTTACTGTGTAACTTTACAAACGGCACCACATTTTGTACCTGCTTCGAAAGCTAGCTATTAAAATGATTTGTGTGCGTTGTATTCTTTTTCTTTTGTTTGGAAATGTGGTTATTTGATAGTTTCTGACTGGAGGCTTTGAGCTCTAAAATTTCATAAAAGCCAACTGGTCCAGTTGAGCATCAGAACCTCAACCAGTTTGGTAAATGGTCAAACTCGGGAGGATTAGATTTAATAACAATCTCCCGAATTGTTGTGTTCTCCAGTACTAAACGAGCCAATCTCAAAATATGTAAAAAAATAAAATAAAATAAGAATAACAAAAGACAAACAATAATGTCTTTAGTCTACAAAGCTTCAATGTAACCCGTCAGAATTTAGGAGGCTTCCAACAAACCAATGCACAAAGAGCTGTTGAAGTGCCACAACAATTTTACCACTTGGGGGAAAAAATACCTTGGTGAACAATTCTAGGTTTTTGTTCTCTCAATACTCATCTAAACCCATTTTTGTTGGTTGCCATAGTGACGCCGTTAGGAGCATGTCTGCCTAAAGCCATCTGCATTTCAAACTCCCGATGTTTTGAGTTCAGAAACAGATGTTTTGTTTGTGGCGTCTGCCCGAACACTGACTCCTCTGCTAACAACAGAGTAGCATCACTTCTGATGAAACAGATGCTGGTGACACGCTTCACATTTTCCTCTGTTCTTATTGTTTGGTCGCCTACGCCAACCAAATCCGTGCTCCGAGAGGGAGACATTTTGCACCTTCATTTAAGAACAATGAGTTCAATTATCTTTAACGTTCAAAGACTCAATCAGTGGAGGCAAAGTGCAAGTTAAAGTCCTGGAGAAGCAAAATCCAATGAATATGGATATGCATTATTTGTCAAAAGTACTTGAGTTAAGATCAAGGGTGCATATTACATAAAAGACAAAATAGATGATCCAAAGTGCCAGAACACAAATAAGACCTTGAAATATTAATGATATGATGACATAATTTACAGATTTTTATTCTACTTAGGAATATTTGCATTCACTTGAACAGTTTATATGAATCACGATGGGAAAAAGTACTGGCATTGGATAACCAATGGACTGAAATACAAGAGATTACTATATTGTGTTAAACCATAAAAATGTAGAGCTTAAATGATTTCCAATGAAAAACTAATATTTAGATTTCTGTCTTTTTTTTTTTCAAATTCCTGTGATTTTTGGGAGATGCTTTTTGTTCTAAATCAGGTTGTTTCTCAGGAATGCGCTGAACATCTTGAAGGTTTTCTCATACTTGTGGAAGAATGAACACGCACATCCTTGGGCGCAGAAGCAGAAAAAGAAATATGGGATTAAACAGCAGAGCAGGATGCTTAACAAAGCTGAAGTGCAACACACTGTGATGGGAATTTGTCAGCCTGGTCTAATCAAAGTACCTGTTCCTGTGCCCTGAGGCAGTACATTTGGCATTGGGTTGACGGATATGAAATCCAGCTGCAGGTTGACGGGGAAAATGTGTATCTGCTCCTCAAAGGACACAGCAAGGTTTAAATGCCTATAACTCTGCCACTGGAAAGATTTATTCATGATCATCCGTAGGACGTGATAGTGAGAAGCTGATGTAATGTAACCTTATGTGTGACAAAGTTGGACAAGCTTATGAGAGGAGAGTGCTTGGAAACCTACATTGAACCAAAGTTTTTTTTGTTATTTTTTTTACTGCACCTGCCACATTTATTTCAGTGTTTTCCTATTTTCCCCACAGTGCCAGCTTCATACACTTATAAAAGTCAAATGTATCTTCACATATAAATGTAAATGAAATGTTTTTAGTTTACTTTTTACATTGATAAGAATGTGAAGAAAATTTTAATTAGCAGTACACAACTTTGTGTTTCCCTCAGGTATGAGTTTAACGCGACACAGTAGCCCATTGTTTTTAACCCGTGTTCAAATTGGACGGATGAAAGAACATTAAGTTAATTTATAGCAGACAGACTGGGGAGAGAAAAAAAATTATTGGTGTCTAAAATAAAACGATTCCCATCATGCGTTGTCTTGACGACGCTCACCATGCCAAATTAAAATGTTTCATGTCTTACATTCAGTGGAGATTCTGTGATTGTGTAAGATGATCTACGGTATTAAATGTTTGAGTTAGTTTATTATTAGTAGACAATTACTTGAGTTTGTTTCATACGTTTCATTTTGAATTTACAGTGTTAGTGGTTTCTGACGATGAACTTTTCTACAGTTTATTATTTGCGTCATTTATGTTGCAAACGGCCTTTTGGTCAGAAAGAAAACACTGTAGTGCTCCGTCACTACAGTGTAAACTCTATCTACATGCATATAAATGATTCATTTAAAGGTTCATTCTTCTTTCACATCTTTCCACAGACCACCTTAAATCTCACCATGCTAAAAATTTTTCTAAAATGTAAATCTGACAGTGTGACCTCTGCTGAAACTCAGCTCAGTCCTGACATCTTCATTGTTATTTTTAAGATATATATCGATTACATTTGTTGTTTTGGTCTATTATTGTCTGTAAAATCTGCCTTGTTTGTGGTCCTTGTTTGAATTTCAATTTGTTATTTAAAAAAATAAAGATAAATATCTGCCAATCACAAGATGCGCGCGTCTGTTTTTATTTTGAAGTTATTGAAGCTACATAGAGACAAAAAAGGATATGTGAGAGAAATGTTTTTCTTTCTCTTAATAATCACAGTTTGTTCAGTTGGATCTGTTGACGTTTATCTCCTGATGCACAGTCACTTCACGTTTTGCAACAACTGATTAAAATTTCATGTGCAAGGCCTCATCATGGCCCCAAAACAGATAAGCCTTTAGGTCATGGAGGCTGATTTTTGAGTTGGCTATAGATCCATTGGGTTTTCCTGTCTGCCATGGTGGATCCCTTCTGACATGCATATTGTTTGACAATCATTTTCTCCTGTATAAAACTTTATCAGACTGAGAAGTCAAAATGCTCCGGTCAACACTGTGGGATATTTCTGCTCTTCTGTAGCAATTTGTGGGTGTGTTAAAGGAGAAGTGCACAAATTGTGTTGGATTTTTTTTATAATATGCAGAATATTTTACTGTCAGATTTGTTTCTATGCCCTCGCCGGTTCTGTCATGTTTTGTTCTCAAGTGTATCATCTCAAGAGGCGTGATTAAGAAAATAAATCAGTGTCTGAGAAAAGTTTCTCTATCTACACTGTAAAAAAAGATAATACCAGCAGCTACATATAAACATCTATAAAAACGGTAAAATTCTGACATTTATACTGTATACAAATTTTACCATATTTATTCGGATTTACCGTAATTTTGTGCCGGTATTTTACGGTAAATTAGAGATTTCATTTTCTTTTTCTTTTTTAAAGTGTTTCTAAACCACAATGAAACCGTAGTGAAACCACATGGTTGAGGTCCCTGAAGTGACTCAATCTGTGAGCAAAAGCAACAGAAAACTTTAACAATTTTTCAAGTTTGAAACTTAGAAGTAATTTGTCTTTAAATCCAGATTTAATTCCTCTGCTGTCCTGTTGTCATTTCAATGAAACACTCCAGGGCGTTTTCTTTTCTCTCGCTTTATATTAACTAAAACCAATAGTGGACTTTAAAGCAATAAACTTCATTTTGTGTCAGTTTCAGGAAAAGTCTGGTGAACCAAACTCATACAATTGCTTGGAGAGATAAAAAAATAATAAAAATAAATTAAGGATGAAACACTATAAGATCTGTAAAAAAAATAATAAAATCCTCAGAGAATTAAATTGACATTCATTTTGATGTTAATTTATTGCATCTAAATTAGTTTTGACAGCAAGTAACTGGAGGCTTAATGACAGCTTTAGTGTTTGGTGCTAAAGTCCTTAATGATATGTTAAATAATTCAATATCTCCTGTTCGATGTGCACTAATATGGCAGCCCATAAAAAACGTTACTCACAAGCTAACAAACTAAATGCTGTCAAAAACTTGAGCATATTTTTACTCCTCCAAGCCAGAATAAGTTTAATTATATCCCCTCCAAAAATTTATTTTTACCTTATTTGCAATTTGTCTAGAAATGCGAGAATCTTTTTGTGTACTTCTTTGTCATTGGTAGCACCTGAAATGTTGTAAAAACTTTAAAAGAATGAAAAGTCACTGAAAGAAGCACTTCCCACAACATACAGGAAAATTAAAGCCTTGAGTTCGTATATATATATATAAAAAAAGAGAATCCACTTGCTGAACCTTTGCTGTTTTTCAAATCACACATAAAAATCTGTTGAAATTTTCCAACAAAGCCGCATGAAACACGTCTGTCTCAGCGGTGAAAATCCATGCAGATAAAATGCTCCGCGGGAGGATAATAAGCTCGAAACGTGTCAAAAACAGAACGGTGGGAAAGAAGAGAGGACTTCGACAATCTACAGCAGCTTTCCAAGCAACTCTGGCCGTCTTATCTAAGAGCTGTGGACAACAGGTGAGACTGGCAGCTGGGAGGTGAGTCATTAAATCTGAAATGAATTCAGTCGTGTGCTTACTAAGAGTGGGCCAGATGAGAGGTGTGGAAGTCTCACTCAGGTGATAAGTTGCAGCTGATGTCTCAAGCAGCACTCTGAAGCATTTTTTAAACTCGTGACATTTTCCTCATATACCTTAGATCAATATCTAAGGTAAATGATGTTTCTTTTTAAATGAAGGAAGAGAAAAGTACATCATACATCTATATTTGTTCTCTAAAAGTACATTTTCTGCCTGTGCTTGGTATCTTTCAATGCTATTATCTAAATTGTCATGAGAACATCTTTACATAAAACTCCAATCGAGAGACATGTAAAGTCAGTTCTAATCAAAATGGAGCAAAGACAAACAAACAGCGTCAGCACATAGAGAACAGCAACTGAGTTATTAACTTTTACATTCTGATCATTATTCCTGAAAGTGTTTTTGCAAGGCTGAAACTTTATTTGATTCTGTCAAACTAACCGTACACCTAGCAGTAGACAAGCTTGTTTTTTTTTTCATGCTTTGCACATTGTATACAAATGAATGTGTCAGCGCTCTGCCATGAAAAAGTGATGCAGCTGTGACAGAAACAGACATATCTGACAAATCGAGTGTGTTTCTCAAGAACAACTGACAGGGTTTCACAAAGGACACCAACATGACATTAAAAAAATAAAACAAATAAAATCTAAAGCAATCACAAAGTGCCGTGTCGGGGATTTAAAAGTGGCACTCATCAAAATGTCTTACATCAGCACCGACAAGGGGCAGAAATATAATCAAGTCACATTACAGGTGATTACAGAATTCCCCTGTGAATAAAGAGCCACGTTATCTTTGTGGTGGATTTCCAGTGGGGAAAGAGGAAATGGAGATTAAAGTCACAGCAGATTAAAGTCACCTTAAGGACCTGCTAAGCTACAGAAACCATTCTGTGCTTCCTACCTTCAGCAAAACCTTTCTCTGTGCTTTTCCATTAGCCTGAACGTGTCATTTCATGTGTGGTGTTCATTAAGGATACATATGTGCCATTATGTTTCCCAGAGCCATTTGCCGTGCAGCTGAATGGCCTTTTAGCTCCTCTGCTACTTGGACACAATTAATCTCTGAAGTTCTCTGGCAGACATTTTTACTTCTAGCAATGATTTATACATTAAATGAAAGAATCACATCTTAGATGGCGCCTTGAATGGATTTTACTCTCATTCCACAAAAAAGGGTTTATGTTTAGTCTCAGCTAATAATTTTTTTTTTTTTTTTTTTTTTTTTTTTTTTTTTCTGAATAGATTAACAGTAATTAAGGTAAAAAGGACATACCTGGCAGGTCTCCCTACCATCTTTCCAGCCGAGCTACCTTATTAGTATTTTCCTGTAAATGTCCCAGGTATGAAAGGATAACAACAAAACTATAATGAATTAAAAACAAAAATTATCCCAATCTGAAACTATTGCACAGCTGTTTTGAATCGCAATATCTTGTGAAGGCTAATTGGTTTAAGTAAGTGATCTGAAGCTAAACTTTTGGACGTGACATGAGCTTCAGCACCTACAAAATGATATATTAATACCGCATATATATTCCAGATATGGAAAATTTACACAAACAGAAACGAAGGTACTTCATTTCATGATACACCATGAAAGGGTTCTGTATGAACTGATGTGGTATTGGTTTTAGGAATGTCTGAGTGGCTCCACTTATAGGGTGGCCTGACCTATTATTTGATTAATTTTACTAATACATGTTTTTAACCAATGAGGGAACTTGTAGACTGAGTATAAGGCATTGTTGTTTCATAGCCAGACAATCATTATAAAAAGCTTACAGTTTAAACAAAAAGTCCACTTATGTAAATATATTGTATGGGTTGAGTTAAGGCCTCTATTGCACATTCAATAAGGAAACAGAGACACTTATTGGAATAGAAAAGAGTAGAGTAGAAGAGATTAGAGTACAATAGAGCAAAATACAGCAGAATAGAGTAGAAAAGAGAGATTTTTTCCCCATTACTTGCAAGCGAATGAACCAAAATGATAATGAATGCTGTTGCCTTCATACCTTTTGTTCTTGTGCTGGAAGGCTAGAGACAGGTGACAAACTCACTTTTTAACCCTCTAAATATCCTTTTTTGACTAATTTTGAAAGTACCCCTTATATTTTTACTTTAAAAACCATTTACCTCGCCTTGTTTGGTGTAATTATTTTCAGCACAACCTCAGCTTTATGATTTAACAGTGTCTGTTTTATTTTTGACATAATGCATTATCACAGTGGACCATAAAAAATAAAATCACACAAAAAACAAAATCAGAGTAGGAAAAACAGATATTGTTAATATAAAATACACAAAAAATGTTGAACGAACCATTTTTCTAACCTATAATGAAAATCTATAGTGTAAATTTTAAAAATGTGTACAAGTTTAGCAAAAGGCCCTGTTTTTACTTCAAATTGTGGGCAATTTCCCAGGCGTGTTTTTTTTGTTTTGTTTTTTTTATTAAACAACCATTCAACAAAATGTGTCTCAATGACTCCACCAAAAATTCTCTCCAACATCACAATGTCCCATGTGTTTTCTTTCTTTTCTTACAACTATTTACAAAATGGGTGTCACGATAACTGCACACAAATCAGTTGTGCCACTTAGCAAAACAGTTTCTGTCAAGGAGAAGGAACAGTGGCACATCACAACGCTTGCATTTCCATGAAGTGTCCTTCCTGAGCTTGTCCACCTGGTGGCAGTGTCTGCACTGCCGTCTGCCTTTGTTGCCCTTTTGCTCAGCATTGATGGGCACAGGAGTGTGTTCAGTTGCCCTGTTCTTTGGAACACCTGCCATGTCCAAGCCGCGAAGCTGACTGGCGATCGCCACGTTGAAACGGGCTGCCCCCCTTTGGTGCTGCTCAACTCATAGTGCAAGATGTAGGCGTTTGTTGAGGCAATGTCAATCAAATGCATAAGCACAGTCTTGTACCAACAATGAGATCTCCGTTGTGCAGAATAGTACTGGATGAGCTGATCAGACAGGTCCACCCCACCCATATACTTATTGTATGCCATGATTGGTGTGGGACATGGAATGTCATTCATAATCCAGCGTTTCTCTTTGTCCTTCACCCTCCTCTGCACCGTCTCGCCTGAAAACGCAGGGTGGATGGTCGAGCACAAGTCCATCCACTTCACAAAGACCAGTGGGCCCTCTCTTATCCATCGCACCGATCCTCTCACTCTTCTTAGTGAGAGCATTCAGCCTCTCTCTAGGGCATCCTTTTCTCTGCATTCCCTGTAGGTGCCACAAGCTCCGAACTTTGCATGGGCTAGATCCATTGACAGTGTGAGAAAATTATTTATCATAAATCTGGTGTTATTTGGAAGTAAATACAAAACAACAACAATACAAAAACACTATTATTATAAAGTTTGAAGTCCGTGCTGATGACCAACCCAGTTGAAATGAGCACTCCGTGTGCTGCCACTTTTGTTGCAGTAGCCATTTAAATGCGTCACGTCAGTCTCTTTCTCTTCGACCCTGTGGATAAAATGCTAACGTTTAGTTAGCCACCATGGAGTTTTGTCTGTTGAACAGGCAAAAATATTGATCATAATAAATGGGCCGGTACAGAAAAGCTAAGCACATGTAATCAACGCAGATACCATGTGGAAAATACAGTAGTAGATCCTGTCACAGGACACAACAAGAGAACATTTTACTTTCAATTATTTCTCATTGACGTAAAGACATGTTACGGAGTGCAAACTTCAAAGAAACAAGGTGTAGATGTTGGTATGGTAGCAATAATCAGAACAATATGAAGAGGCCCAGCATCATCCTCAAACAGTCCAAGTCTGCATCCAACTCTGATACTCTCCCATCTCATCAACTTGAAGGCTGATAGTGAAGAAGAGTAATATCCGGGTCCATACTTATCTCTGCACTAAACCACTCTTACACTGGCCCATTTGAGAGGGCATGGTACTCAACTATACACACTCTCCCACTTCTTTACTGTCTGTACATCTGTGTTTGGCGTCAGTCTTTGGGAATGTAACCTGGAAAACCTTACTTCTTTACTGTTTGTTCTTGATTGTTATGTTCCATGTGAAGCTCATACATTAATAATACAAGATACAGGGACACTAAATGTTGTTGCAAGAAACAACAAATAAACACAAAGGTTTGCCATGTTACAATTTGTCAGTAAATGACAATTTAGCATATTTTAGTTTGCGGTATTCAAAATGTGTTGACTACCAGTCAGGTTTCAATCAAGTTTATTGGTGTAGCACATTTCAGCAACAAGGCAGTTCAAGGTGCTTTACATCATTAAATCATTAAAAACATGATACAGTCACCAATTGTGAAACCGTAGTAACAAAAACTGGTGGATTCTCAGGAAAAAAAACTGGTGGATTCTCAGAAGAAATTATGTCTCAATATGTCGCAACGGGGCACCACTGCGCCGTGTTGAAAAAACGGCGCAGGGACACCCAAATCATCCTGGGTGTCCCTGATGATTTGGGTTTTTCACCAAGGTAAGGCTTCACTTTCGGTGAAACATCAGAGAGAACTGGACCTTTCCTGGTTGGATTCTCAAAACTTTGTTCTGGATAATTCTCAGGGCGTTTTGTTTCCTCTGATTGTCTCTGCCTCTTTGGGATGTACGGTCTGACACCAGGGAGGGAAGATGGCCGCCTTTAAATGCAAAATCTGTAGAATGTGCAATTTTTTACCTGATTACTGAATTAATTATCAGAACTGACTAATCGATTACAAAAATAGTCCTTATTAAACATATGTTAGGGTTAGGGTAGGCAGGGTAGGGTACTCAGGAGACTCAGGACCGCCAGTGGGGACTCAGGAGAGGCACGAGGAGGCAGCGGGGACTCGGGAGAGGCACTAGGAGGCAACATGTACTCGGGGGGAGAGGGGGACACTAAGAGGCAGC
>CAEFZX010007611.1:0-63448 GCA_903066825.1 Alfaro cultratus | reverse complement strand
CAATCAAGGGGAGGACAGGACAACACGGAGAGCACAGAGACACAGAACTAGAAATAAATACACAGAAAACACGGAACCTGACACCAGTCTTGTTTGTCACTGTTCCAGTACAACTTTTTTATTTATTTTTTTTTTTTATCATGGTTTTGATTGTAGAGAAGTTTGGGTAAATAGCTTTTCTGAATGGATTAGCAAATGTTCCTTGACCTAATTTGTAAAATTTATAATAGTTTTTAGTTCAATTTAACATATTATTATTGCAGGTGCTATTAACAGCGATTTCAGTAAAATTTGTTTTAATAGGCTTTTCCCCCCAATGAATACAGTCTTTAATGATAAATCAAAATATAATCTTCTGATGAGGCTCTGTACTGCTCAATATAGTTTGAGTTTGCTTTAGTTTGTCCTAAAAGGCTCCTGTAGTTTGGGTAAGTTCCTGAGTAAGGCTGTTTCTTCAGTGATAAACTTTCTCATTATGCTTTGCTGACTAACAGGAAACAGATGTCTGTGAGTATTCTGTCGATATAAAGTGCTGTTGTTGTGTTAGACACTCATATGAGGTACTTTAAATTGTTTAGCCCTGAAAAACCGGGGAAAAAATAACACTTTAATTAGCATTAGCATCTCTGTTGTATTTCCAATGCAAATTAGCTTCATGCTATCCATTATTTGTGGTCATTTAGGCAGCACTTTAATCTAACTGGATTAGATGCATATATATTTTTTCATGTATTATTTCTAATGTTAACTTGTGTGAGTGTCATTTATTAAAAATGACACTCATTTATTAAAAATGACAGTAACTTGAATGCAATTATGTTTTTGTGTGTTCTTCATTTAGGACATTCATAGTAAGATTATTCTGAGTATTTGTTAGAGCCATTGTTCCTACCTGCAAAGCTAGTTTTACACATTAGTGAAAACAGAATAGGCTTTTTTGTATAGTTTTGAAGTGCCTTTTGAAAATAACAAACTTTAAGCAGGTATTAAACCTACTTTTCAGTAGCCCACATTTCTGTATTATAAATGTTTTTTTTAGGGGTGCACCGATTGCAGCTTTCTGACCGATCGCCAATCACTGATCTTTAAACCTGACCTGCAAATTCTTATTTTGCCTGAGTGTCGCTAAATACAGAAGGAAAGTTACTGAGCTGGCAACAGTGGGATAACCTTCGTCAAAGTGGATAATATTGGCTTCACATGTACGCGTTGGCCGATTCATGGTCTTCCAAAACTAAGGAAATCTGGGCTGATTTATCGGTGCACCCCTAGTTTCTTTAATCGATCTAATGTAATATTCTAATCCTAAATATCATTTCATTAGCTTTTAAGTTGAAAATCCTCAATATTAACACAAAGGAAGAAATTAATACACATAATGTTTCATTTAGTAAAGAGAATTACTAAAATAACTCATAAAACTATAGATAACATACAGTAGTTTCTTGATGGACCTGGAAAATTAATAATTAAATCCTTTAACTTCTCCTATTTTCCCATCTGACCAGAGATCTAGACTAGAAAAAAATATTTTAAGTAAAGTTTTATTCTCTCAGCTACATTAACAACCAGAGAGACAGTTGCACCAGTGTAAAGTTTCAGTTTGAGTTAAAGCAACTCAAACGGAAACTGTTTATACCAAGAGGAGGTAAATAATTTACCCCTTCACAAAATATCAAAATGTAATTTGGCTCATTATCAGATTTATTGCAACGTAAATTTATGCTGGTAAAGGCTCTTGTTATTTTTGACCAGAAGATATTGAGCAGGGCTGGACTAGGGCCACAAAACAGCCCAAACATTTTTGGTCATGGCCGCCCACTATGACTACAGTATTTATACAATTTATGCACTGGGTAAAAATTCCCAGACAGGTTAAATTCTGACTTGGTCCCTGATTTTGTTGATGGTGTAGTTTGATTCTACAAAGCCTCTTTCCCATTCTAGCAGGGCTACTGTTTTGTCTTCTCTGCTGTTTTTGCTTCCTTCCACTTCCTGATGAGGGACTAATCAGCACAACTGGGAGCTCCTGACCAGTCTTCTCAGAGGGGTTTATATCAGCTGTTTGAGTCTGCCTCGACCTTCTCTTTCTTCTGTCACTGTGTTTGTTTAGTTAGCCTGAGATCATGTTGGGCTTTTGGTCTACACTATATACAGTAGTCCCAACACCAGTGCTAATGCTCTAATGCTGCCAATTGAAACAACCACATTTCTCAATTTGTTTTGAATTTGTTCATTCTCAAGTCTCAAATTTGGTTTTTGTGCTCAGTTCCAAGATATGTCTCATTTGTTTTTGTCATGGCTTATGAGCCAGGATGTGATAGACACATTATGAAGATTTCACCAGACTCGCTATGTAGTTCCAGCATCTGACTTGTCTGGTTCATTTGCTTCCAGCAACTTAAAATTTGGTAATAGACATATGGAGTGACATTCAGTGAGAGCTGTCAGTCAGCACTGTGAGCAGGCATGCCTACAGCTTTTATGCTTCGACATTACTGTTCATCTTCTGTTGATTTTTCTGTTAAACTCTCATTCCAACAAAAATAGTTTAATGATGTTGTTTGCAAATGTAGTCCATAAGAATTTAATTACTAAAGAAGATTTAGCAATAATCCATAGAAAATGTTTACTCCTTGGAGCTGTGGTTACTGAAACGAAATCGAAATAAGCAATTTAAATGCATGTCAACAGCTTTGTACCTTATACGACTAAAAATAAATACTTTATGTACTAATAATGCATTCTGTTTGAAAAAAAAAAAAAAAAAAAACGGTAATTGGGTTTGTTTCCTGACACAAATATAGGCAGAGTGGAAATTTTGACTAACAATTCTAATGTTTTTTATCAATCATTTCAGAATGAATGTTAATCTAATATTTGCAAAAAACAAACAAACAAAAAAAGAACAAACACCTAAAATACCATAATGTTACAGCATAAAATATTTTTTAATGTTGATTTGCTGGGTTACATGTTATGTTATATGTGGAGAAAATACAACACCATAGGATTTTAAGACCACTATTGCAGCACCACTACAACAGATAGTATTTGGATTGCCTATTGCTGCACACTTTGGAAATTTTGGTATCACCTATTTACACAAAACATATGAAACAGTTTAGCGTTAATGTAAAGCGAAAAAACCAAGACAGAGATGAGTATTTCAAGTACACACATATTTGTTTTTATACCAGACATGCAGTGGAGACCTTTTGTCTGATCTCCTGTCCCTAAATGTGAACTAAGAACAAGTCACAGTTATTACTATGTTGCATTAAATGTTTGTCTTAAATTGTAAATTAGATTTAGATATGTCGTCCAAGTTTTTTCATAAGTAGTTATTTAAAACAGTATAAAAACAAAAATATGTCACTCAGCAGAAATAAGGAATTAACCTTTTCATGAGATCCCCATTACCAAATTGATGTGCAACAGAAATGACCGTAGGTAACAGTGTGGCGTTGACCATGCATCGACTCCAAGAGTCCTTTGGTTGTGAAACTTTGACTTCACTTTTGGGAGCTCACATGCACACATGGCTTTGCAGGCTTGATTTGTGACTTGTAAATGATCAGAGGCAGGTTACGGAGCAGTTCTTCTTTGCTGGTTTATGGTGGAGCAGTTTTGTAAAAGCACATTGAGTCTTGTTGTTAGGTTGTTGAGAAAACTGTTTTTACCTATTGCAATTCTTTTTTATCTTTTCAAGGTGGAAGTCAGACTTTTTTTTATATATATCAAACATACAATACAAACATATCACTGTTAGTTTTTTTTTCCTTTAATGGGTGACATTGTTTTAAGATGTCTTGACAGCAAGGTTGTGTTAAGAAAACTGTGGCAATAAGCAATAAATTGAGTTCCCTCCATTTGGTTTGTAAGAGCTCTGACCTAGACAGAAGTTCCAAAAATTGCTTTCTGGTTTGCTTTTCAGTTTCTTTTCATATACTTAATGAAGCTGTGAAACAACTATTGCTACTTGCTTTTGTTGGATCTTGTTAATGACTTGTTCTCTGAAGTGTGGACGCAATCGCAGAGGTGAAAACACTTTGCCAGGCTGCAGACACTGTTGAGAGATCGTCTCATTAAAATGGAAAGTAATATGCCTTCTCGTTCAAAAATCAAAACAGGCACTGTCAGGCAGTGGGAAATACTATTTCTGGATTAGAAACAATTTGAGCTGATTGTTTGACAAGAATTCAAGACTGCAGGTTTAGCAAAATCTAAACTATTGTTTTATACTTTGAGGTTAAACGGGAATGAGAAAAAGCTGTAAACTGCTGACATTAAGTTGTTGGATTGTTCCCTAGTTGGGCATTTTTGTGGCCGTCTATGGACAGGTCCTCCAGGCATAATAATGAAGAAGACCTGAGAGGCCAACATGCAAGTTTGAGAGGAGTTGAGTTCTGTGCTAAGCCATATTATTCCAAGCCTTGTTATTTTGGACAGTCCAGCCAGAGGGGTCATCACTGAATGACTTGTTGATGATGTAATAGGTGGAAAGCTGTACATGTGCCACACTATCATTTCATTCCTTGGCTTGCCAAGCCGAGAGACAAATTTGAGCTAGAGAAAATCCCCAACTAATAGCTGTTTATGAGTGGCTGAGTCACCTTAGTGAAATCTTACTTCTGGCCAATAGCAGCATCACTCCAACTGCTTGATTCAGTAATACTTGCAACAAAGTTTTACAAAGATCCAATTTCTCTCAAAAATCTAGAGCAGAAGCCAGAATCAACATTATGACTCCTCTTCTTATTTAAAGGCCTCCTATTTGCTCCCATCAGGCGCCAATGATTTGCACAGAGCAGGGTGGGCATGTCAGCAGGCCACCCCCGTGGTTACACAGATATGCAGACAAATGAAACAGAGATCAAGACACACAAGGCACTGGTGTGCTCTCAAAGCGTAACGGCATCATTTGACCCAGAGATGTTTGGTCATATTTTGTCTATTTGTGATGCAAAAAAAAAAAAGAATGCTAGCTGGAATGCTTTGTTTTTCTCAATGATCTCAGAGAAATCTGGCATTTGTTATATGACTCGCTCAGACTACTTTCTCATTTTTCATCGGGCGTAACTGCTGCATATGAAAAACACTCTTAATCCAGTTACAATCAGGCTTCATAAAAGAATTTCTTGACATTCATAACTTGCATAAAGTACAGTTACATTACACTGGATCCTTGCAGACCCTTCACTGTTGTCACAGCCACACCTATTCCCAACTTCATTTCCCTGCAAGCCCATAAATTCCACTAACTGCCACCACTTGTTCAACATAAGCACAAGAAGTCACAGCTGCTGTCTCCCTTACTCTCAATAAATACCTTCTAATACAACGTCATTAGCTCTGATTGGGGTTTTGTTTTTATTATAACCTCTCACTAATGCAGAGAACTCTTTATTACAATGTCTGCAATGATTTTCTCAGCCACGCTGGCAAGGGCTCCATCTCCTTCTTTACTCGATCAGCCCAGCCTCTGGATCACATCAGAAACACCTTTCAACTGTACATCTGAGTTCCAAGGTCCATTAACCTGATGCAGAATTGAAGGTAGTTAAATGTAACTCGCCTACTGAATGATTTGCAAAGTCTTCTTACAGGACAACTGAGTGGTACAATTTGAGGCAGAGCGAGAAAATGTGGAGAGGAGAAATGAACCTTCTCTTATGGGTTGTTCTTTATCTAACCAAGGCAATTACATTTAGCTGAACATTTCCACCTTTCCTATTACTTGTGAACAAGAAGCAGTTCTCCTGCAAACTTCTTTCTCAGTTAATGGAGTTCAATTACTTATTGTCAGTGGCAAAATTTGCAGAAAAATATGCATACCCTTTAAATTGTTTCACACATTGTCACATTGAAACTGGATATTTTATTCTGGATTTTTTTTTCTGACTGTTCAATGTATCAACATTTTTTAATATTATAACATTTATGCCACAACAACATTTTGAAGACAGTCAGGTGTGGAGAAGTTTAAAGCAGGGGTTAGCTTATAACAACACTGTCAAGCTTTCAACATCTTTCTCCTCAGTCCATATTCTAAAAATTTAAACAAAACTCATTAACATTTTGTGTTTTAGACACAACGCGAATTGTAAGGAACCTCTGCAGTATTCCATTATGTGATTCATGAAACTTAGTGAAGTGTAAAAAAATTGCTAAAAGTCAGACAAAGTCAAACAGGATTTTGTCAATATCAATTTCAGATGTTATTCTCACTTTATATTGTTGAGTCGGGAAGATCAGGACAAAAAAGGATCAGGTGATTTAGAGGCTTTCCTCTTCATACATCATTGACCAGGAAGGGTGACTTTAAAATGGAGGAACATTTGAGACTGACTGAGACTCATTATAACTTCTAATGACTTTACACTGGAAACAATTGCCCTTGGTCTCTCTGGTGACTATTCTAGCACAGGTTTTTAATTGCTAGGATATAAGAGATGAGGTGTTTTAATAAAACAGGAAAAATGGAAAAGGAACTTATTGTTCCATTTCCAGATGTTTTCTAAACTTCTTCTAGTCACAAGAACAAATCTGAACAAATCACAGCTTGTGTTGTGGTCGATCTAATTTGTCTCAAGCAAACCAATAGTCTGAGAATGAAGAAGATACAAGAAAATGGGAAAACTGAGAGGTCTTTCCAAAGGGGAAAATTGGAATAAGAAAGGAGGGAATTTCTACCAGAGTCTTGGGAGTAAAAGTTGGGATATTCAGCAGGAGAACAAGAGGGACAGGGGAGAGATTTAAAGGGAAAGGGGGAAATTGAGAGCCCGCATAGCACTTTCCTCTGTGAGCTGACAGGGCTTGACGCTCAACTAACAGGGCTGTTTTGACAGGTGTCAGATGGTCCATATTACTATTTCACCGCCGGGCCCTTGGGACCCTGCATCACGGGCCACAGCAGGACTGGCCAAGCAAGAAAAAAAAAAAAGTGAAAAAGCAGGAAAGCGAAAAAAAAAAAAAAATCCCTCACTTGACTTCCTTTCTGTGCAGCTCAGTGACTCTACGTTCTTCCAAAGGATGGACATCTCCTTCGTCTTTTCTGTGTGGGCATAATGGAAAAGGTGTGTGTGGATATAAAAGAGACTTTCTTTCCAGTAATCTGTATAAGTGAATTGACAAGAGGTTGTGAGAAAAGAAAATGTGGAATTGTTAATTAGTTTGCAACCACACACAGGTGGAACAAATCCCATCATCTCTGAAAGAGGTTAAGCTGTAATGCTAGAGGCTTTCCTTAAAGTGGTTACAAAGATCTCAACAGGCAATAAAAATATTGATCCGATGCTTTTCATGCTGGAATCTATTATCTGTACATGAAATGCTTGCACAGGCAGTAATAAGTAAGTAAAGGGTTGTATAATTTGATTACAGGTTTTGACTTTGCACACTATGTGATGTTAGACCAAAAGTCAACATGAAAGACTGCAGACACCAGAGCTTACAGATATTTTGCTTATCAATATTGTGATGCTAGGCAGTGCTTCTATTGCTAGATTACATAGCACTCTCTGTAAGAGACAAAGGGATTCTTGGGATCACAATATACTATGCTGCCGGTACCACAACAAAAAAGATAGCTATGTATATTTCAGATATTCAGGTTCTAAAGCATCCCAAACCACTTGGATATTCTGAAAACTCCCAAATGCACACAGCCATGATTTACAACAAGTTTGTAATTATCTCTTGTTAGAGGGAACACTGCGGCTCTGAGGAGAACTGTTGCAAGTACTTGGAGCATGTTTTGTAGTTACTGCACGAAACGAGAGAGTCCCCGCTTGCCTGACGCACTGGGTCTCTGAGGGTGGATCTGATTCTGCTTACTGCTGCTGAACAAAGGCCTGGCATGACCAAAGGAATGATATGGTCTGGGATGTTGTTTTGAAAACAAATGCAACGAAAGACGGTCGGCATTAGAACCATATGAGCTTGTAAAAAATGTGGATACTTATTTTTCTGGTTCATTCATTGAACTGTAAAAACACAATTTTACTCAGACTTTTACACTTATTTGTATAGGCAAAAATTATTAGGAAAAGGAACTGTGCTAACCTATTAAACCCTTTAAAACAAATTGTGGAACAAAATATCGGCACTTTAAAGTTTAAATGTATTGGGCTTTAAAATATATACTACATAGCACTGATTGCGCTACCTTTAAACTGGTTCTGGACTTGGAATCCGTAGCTATTTGATCTTAAATGAGTCAAATTGGAGTCGGGGACAAAATATCATGATGGTCACAGCTTCAATTAAAATAAAAAAAATAAATAAAAAAACATTTGCGAGTTTGTAATTAGTTTGGGTGTTTTCTTTTTTCACATGAGAATTTACTGTATCTGCATACAGGAAAGCTACTAAAACATTTTGACAATGTATTATCTAAACATACTTTAGGTTTTCTAAAGACATATCTGTCTTACTATAATTTTTAATAAACTCACATCTTGCTCCTTTTTAATTGGTCTTCCAGTAGAGTAGCTTGTGGAACTGCTGGACTAAAGTTAGCATATTTAATCCATGTTTTGTTATCACTCATAAATAATTTGTTCTGTTATCTTTTAGACTTTAGCTTTGAGTTTTCCTAATTCTTTCCGGATTTCATATGTATTCATATTCCGCTTACTTGTTCCCTGTGTGTTTGTCAGCAATGTATCCCATCAGTTTTGCTAAAAAGGGGGTAATAGACAAAACAATACTTTTCTGAGCTTTATATCATGTTATGATGTTAATTGGGGTGGGGCGGGGGGGGGGGGTAAGTGACTCGTCATATGATTTGCTGCCTGTTTACCCGAAGCTCTACCTTGAAGCTTCAGTCCCCAGCTGAGCTCCCAAATGATGAAGCATCCATCCCTCACGCCTTCCCCATCAAGCTAGCAGCAGCAGCAATTAGCAAACACCCGATGTGTGTGTCTGCTGAGCATATCAAAAACCCCTTTTTGATAACCCCTTTTTGATGATCCCTTCCCCATGGAAGGGGTTGTCCATGGGGAAGGATAACCCCTTGGATAACCCTAAGGGGGTTACCCCTCAACCAAGATCATCTTGTTATACCCACAAGCTTGTTTCATTGTGTTTCTCTTGTGAGGTGTTATTTTGGATTTTGCTCTGGATCTTAGTTTTTGAATTTCCTCCATCCATCCATCCATTTTCTGTTCACCCTTGTCCCTACTGGGGTTGGGAGAGGCACTGGTGCCTATCTCCAGCTGCGTTCCGGGCGAGAGGCGGGGTCACCCTGGACAGGTCGCCAGTCTGTCGCAGGGCAACACAGAAAAAGACAGGACAAACAACCAAGCACACACACACTCACACCTAGGGAGAATTTAGAGAGACCAATTAACCTGACAGTCATGTTTTTGGACTGTGTGAGGAAGCAGGAGTACCCAGAGAGAACCCACGCATGCACAGAGAGAACATGCAAACTCCGTGCAGAAAGACCCCGGACTGGGAATCGAACCCAGGATATTCTTGCTGCAAGGCAACAGTGCTACCACTGTGCAGCCTTTTTTGAATTTTCTATTTAAGTAAAACTATTTTTTAGGGGATTTTGGGGGGTAATTATTAGTTTTGACTAGATTCAACTTATTTTAACACTGGCTAAGCAAAAAAAAAAAGGGGAAAAAAATGCCAAAAAAATAGCTGAGTTGCTTTCTTTTCAATATTTCTTAAACTGAAATAAATTATTATAACAGGGTTGAGTCAGTAAGTTAGATAGATTCAACTTATTTTAACCTCCAGCCATCCTTTTTTTTGCTAAGCAAAAAAAAGACAAAAAATAGTTGAGTTGCTTTCTTTTCAATAATTCTTAAACTGAAATAAATTATTCTAACAGTGCTCAAACTAGTGACAACCAGATTGTCAATATTGAGCTAGTTTCAATATACAGTCTCAACTCAAAATGTCATATCTTTTTAAGTAATTAAGTAATTAATTAAATTCTAACATTTTGCCATCAAGAATTTTTTTTGGATTATTACTGTCAAAACTGACAGCAAAAAAAAAATAAAATAAAATAAAAACAAAAGCAATGCATGCCATATGTTTAAAATAACAATAGGTAGACATGAAGGAATCAGAAAACTACATAAAGCACTTTAAGAGATTGCATTCTCTATTAAATTACTTCAACCTCTATGATCTCATATTAACTCTCGTAATATACTTTTATTTTTGTTTGTCCTTTCGTCTTCCACCCTCTCTCATCCATGCTTCCTCTAATCACTCAAACAACAAGATTAAAAGGGGAGAGTTTAACCCTCTTGCTAATCAACAAAATGGACAGTTAAAGTAAAGGTGCTCCATGACTCTACAGACCTTTGCCCTTGATTTTTTCTCTCATCATACCTGTAACCTCACCTTACCCTTTGTCTCATTTGTCTGAAAACAGAGAACTTTTAATATCTGCTGAATCAATGTAAGTTAAAGAGAAGACCGATAAAATGCCCCTGAACTTTGCTTCATTATTCTTCATTCCAAAGCGAGCTCTGTTTTTAAAAGCGTCTGATTCAGTTCCCCATGAGTATGTTAAAACAGGAGGCCATTTTCAGGATTTTATGGGGTGTCCTGTTTTTCCAACATACCTCCTGTGATTTAGGCAATATGCTTGAAATAAGAAGTTCTGAAGGGTAAGAGGCAACTCAGGTTTTACTGCACCTCCTCTAAAAACTAAAATAAAAATAATGTGAAATAGACAAATGACAGGCCAGAGCATGTACTCTCAGGGGTGGGATTTGTTGTAATGGTACTAAAGAGACTTCTGTCCCCAGCCCTGTTATCCAACGTCTCGTGCTTTGCCTTGAGATCACACTTTTGCAGAAGTTGGCATTTAGGCAACAGTTTTGTACAGTGAATGTCACCTCTAGCACAATGTGGAAAACAAATAAGACTTCAGAGCATGCGAGGGACGAGAAGAGGGTGAGAATTTACGGCAGGCTGGGTGAGTTGAGCTGGTTCTCCGAGCACTTTGGCAGCCTTGAAGCATGTCGGCCTTCCAAGTTAAACACCGGTTCAGTTTCCTGAGCATGGCTATGTTCCAATCACATCAGCTAAAAGTGTACACAAAGAGAGTATTTACATCTGTCCACTCAAAACAGTCTTTTTTTTTTCTTTCTTGGCAAACAATTTTTTCTTAATTCACCCTGTCTGATCAAGGTTTAGGAAATTTTAAGATTTTACAAAATGTGAACCGAGCCATTTGTCATATTCATGTGCAGATTATTAATGTTCTTTTTGTAGAATTACATCCACATAAAATGAATAGTCCCAACTAACATCCACTTCTGGAAAGTAAAGAAGAGAAAAGGGCCATAAAACCTTATAATCACAAGCTGAGAGGCTCTTCTTTTATTCATGCTTTTAAGCTCTTTATGTGTCTGTGGGATCTGCTTAAAATTCATAGCTCAACGTCGAAAAACCCTAACATGAACCCACTGTCCAAATATTTAACTTCAACCAGTGATACTGTATTTCAATTAATCTCTGCTTGTTTATTGGCTTTTATACTGAAGTTCCCATTTAATCAGCATTTTATTTGTTTTTTCTGTCAACGTACCTCGGTGTTTTCATCGATTTACATTCTCCTCGTGTCTTGAGTTGATAAAATGAAACAAATCCGAATTGCTAATCAGCTTGGCATATTGCTTTCTGTTCTCATATATCTTACTATAGAACATCTGCCTTTGTTCGGCAAACATTTTAAGCTCTTTATACGCATTACGTTGTTGTCTTTTACAAATTAGACCCCTGGCATAGGGTGATTTGTTGCAGGATCTCACACCTGCGTCTGGAGGAATTAAATAGGTTTTCTGGCGCTCTTCCAGTCCTTTTATGGAACTTCTATAATTCCAAGTATATCGTTTACTGTGTTTAATGATACTCTGTATTTATTTTTTCTTTTTTTTTTTTTTACTGAATCCCTGTTTTACCATTGCAGCCTAATGAGAGGGATCAAGTCTAAAGCTGTAGCAATTGGAGATGGTGATAAAAGTAGTTTCTGGCTGTGTTATATCTGCTGTAAAATATTCGGTAAAAAAATAAAAGCATAAGTGAATGTGTGTGCAGTGTGGCTGGACAGCAATAAGAATCAACAACACTTCAACCATTTGTAAGGGGCCTGTCAACATAAGCTGCTGATAAAAATGCAGACTTAACTAGCAGGTCCCAGTGTGAACTAAATAAAACATGCAAAGTTTATTGACTCCATAAGTTTAACAAAAAATACCTCAAAATAAGGTAGAAATTGGTGTTTTTGAACAAAATATTTTGTTCCCATGATACAAGGAATGCAACCTAACCTGAACGAAGTTATCAGTAATAATTTTATTAACTGCAAACGTCATTTGTCCTCTACAGGTCTGAATGTCCTTGCTTCAAGGTTTTCTATATAGGTAGAATCAGAACAGATTAGCAGAGGACAAGCTTCTAATTCATGCAGATAAACTTATCCTAAATGTAAATACATCAGTGGTTCATCAAATACAGTGGGATTGATCACATTCATATGCCCATAGAAAAGTAGACATGCAAAGAACAATAAACCAAAGGCAAACCTTTTGAATTTAGACATTTATATTCTGTCTTTTTCTGTAGGTGTTGACTATAAGATTTGTCTTATAGCGTTTGTTGCAAATAGGGATGAAACGATTTCTCGAATGATTGGAGTACTTCAATTATTAAAATTCCTCAAGAAAAATTGACCTGCCTCGAAGCTTCATTAATTTATGTTTTATTATTTCTCGGCCAGGACATTATTTGCGTTACGCGTAGCTCTGACTTCCGCCTCTGAGTTGTTGACGAAAGCTAAGTGTTAGCAGGATAACGTCCAATCTCCAAGTTCGGCCCGTGAGGATTTTATTGATTAATGATAATGCCTGGGTTTTCATCGGTTTTGGGGGACCAATAAGCATCCTTAAAATGTCTGGCGCGATGCTTGGTTTCGGCAGCCTTTCTCCTCCAGAAGCTGCTGGTTCAGAGCGAACGGCGGGAAGAGAGCTGCAGGAGTATTTATACAGGTGAGCGGATAGACTGAACATGGCGGGTGGCTGAGTAGTTGATGGTTACAGTGTAAGTGTAGCTTTACGGACGAACCACACAATAAATTTCATGTCATCCCGGTCTCAACAAACGGGTGGCGAAAATCATTGTGGCGGTACATGGCTGGTAGATGAGTTTCTGAGTGTGACGAACGAAGGTGCCATAAATATCCCGTATTGCTCCGTCCCCAGCCTCATTCTTACTTTCGGCCCTGGTCTACCGGTTGTGTCACCCATATATCTTACTATAGATATATGCTTTTACATAAACTAAAAGCTGGAGTATAGACATTTTTTATAAGGGTATTTGTGAACCTTCTTCTTTATTATTAAATTTATTATAATTTCAGATCTTTGTATAACTTTTTTTTCAACTTAAAAAGTGATCTATTATTATTACAGTTAGTTTTCTAAACTACAAAAAGTAACTGTAAGGGATGCTCAAATATGAAAAATTGGACTGATATTGATATCCAATAGTAACACTGGTGTTATGCCAGATTTACCAATATTTTATTTTATAATTTTTTTTACCCGATTGCTCGATTAATCGTAAGAATAATCAATAGATTACTCGATTACTAAAGTATTTGTTTACAACAGCCGTAGTTGCAGATAAGTCTAGAGCAGTGGTTCCCAAGCCAGGTAATGTCTCTGTTACAGCACCTGATTCAAATGATTGCATGACCATTCCTGCACCTCTTCTGCTGCTCAAGTCTGTTAATAACACAGTTATTTAAGCCAGGTGTGTAGCAGCAAGGAGATGCCTTCAATAATTCACAGCTCACGAATCATGTTTTCACTCTGTGCGATCCGATGCTTGGATGTGCTCTGACTGCACACCGTATGTGCGCAGGAGACATATCGGACACTTGAATGCGGAATCGCCAAAAAGATGGCGATAAGAAATAAATTAAGGAGGTTTTTTTTTTTTTGTTGTTGAGAATGCTCAACCAAAATAAATGTGCTTCTTTGGAAATTGTTGCCATTCTGTGTTGAAATAAGTGTCAAAAGTGTAAAAGAGCTCTTTTTTTTCCATTTCTTAGTGAAGACCCCGGAGTCCTCTTTTTGATGACATATGGGAGGAAATTATGATAACATTCTTATTGGTTCAGTATAATAACAAATAGCACAGATAACATGTTTTGTGGTAAGGGTGTTTTTTTTTTTTTGTAAAAAAAATTACAAAATTTTTTAACAGTTAAAACTGTTTTAACTGTTTAAACAGGTTAAACAGTTTAGAGGTTAAACCTCAAAACAGGCAATGATCACGCAATATCATTGCAATCCACTGTATTCAGTCAAACCTTTTGAGAGTATGTCATAAATTAACTGTTTCACATTTTCCCTACATAGCATCAGATTTAGATTAGCTTTAAATCTGCTAAATTTATATATATATATATAAAAAAAAAAAAAACGTTTTGTCAATTTCAACTCTCATAAAAATCAGTTATGTTTGATGCCAGGTGACAGCCTTTCCACGGAGTTGTTGACGTATTACAGCAAAGCTGCACCCATTTTCTGACTACTGTTGAAACAAAATCACACTAGTGGTTCTACAAACTTTAAACATTTTTCTTCCACAATTAGGAGGCAGATTTAGACCTGTTTTTGGAAAGCTTTCACTTTGTGTACAGAAACTCTGAGTCTGAAGCCACACTGGTGGACTGCAGCTCAAAGTCCATGCAAAGGCATATCACAAGAATATTTACTCTTAACAGCAGGGGGTTTTGTGACCATGTGAAATAAATCCAAAAGTACACGCGATCGTTAATGAGGACTGGCTTGCTGTTTACTCTGACTTCATCGGGTGCTGTCATCATGTGGTTTCAAAATGCAGGCTAGTCCAGTTGCTTGACTACAAATGCTTGTGAAACACACACACATACAACGAGTTAAAATAAAATGTACAGATGCATTTTTCCATCTTGCTACACCCACATTAACTCAGAGAACAGCATAAAACGGGCCAGACATGAAAAATGAGCTGCTTTCTACAAAGAATTAACTGACGGCCTTTGGCTGTATAAGCTTTGTTTTAATTTCCTGAACTTGTAATGGTCTCTGCATGGAATTTAATATCCATATGGACAGAGTTTCTTCCCACATTAAATAGATGCAAACAAATGACCCCAGACACTTCCATAAATAATGTTAGTTTCACCACACAACTCCTTGGAGTTATCTTTAGAGTCAGTTCAATTTTAATAACTGACTTTACTCATAAAACAGGATTTCCAGAAAAAAACATAAGCCTTCTCTTGTTGTGTCGCCTATATTTTTTTTTCATGATTAAGTTACCATATTGTGTCCAGAAGATTACGGACACAAAAAGGAAAAGAAGAACAAAAACAAACAAAAAAAACATTAACACAGAGTAATAGAGTTTCTTGTTAACAAATTCTGACATAAATATTCATCCTGACTTGATTACTTCAATGATCATAATATTCTTAGTTTTTTTTGTTAAAATACTGTTATGATTTCCAGTTGGCTGCAAGAAGCATTTAACCCTCTCCATTTATGTTACCGACTCTTGCTCTGACTAATGTTCGTTAATATTCGGGCCAGACCTACACCAGCATCACATGTGGGGAAATCATGCTTTGCTAATGTACCATATCTCCCTGCTTGACCCTGTCTCCCATCAGGTTAAAATCCCCCAGTTTCCCACAGCTCCTCTTTTTTAAAGTGCCTTCAAAAGTGACATAGACCATGCAGTCATAGGCAGATGTTCTGTCATTTAATGGTGATAAACAGCGATAGATTTTTCACGGCCATATGAATGTGGAAAAAAAAAAAAGGCCACTGTCAGTAACTAAAATAGCAGATGAAACAAAATGGAAACTGTAACAATTTGAAAACTATCTCTCTGAGATCATTATTCATCGTTTTTGGGAAAAAGCTACACTTACCAGGTGAAAATGCGTGTTTCCAACAGACAACGTTTATAAGAAAATGGTGGTTTTAGCAAGCACAAAGATGTTTTTCTTGGTCCTGCCTGTAATTGCCTCCCTGACCACAACCCCCTGACACACAGGTCTGGTAACATCATCAGACCCACACAAATCCATTAATTGACTTGGTAAGCCCGAGTCACTGCATGTAAAGTGAGCGTCATCTGCAAGTTGTGTTATATTTGGACTTGAATCAAAAAGGGGCTTATACAGGCAAAACATTATATATCACTACTTTCTCTGCATACATTTAATTTCCTTAAACTACATACATGCAGTACAAAAGCATTTATATGCGTTGAGTGTTTTTTTTATTACTGTTGTAGTTGGAATTTTTGACTGACTACAATCATAAACTTCCATGCCTTTTAAAGAGGGTTTATGTAAACAACCAACATTGGAGTAAAGCAAATAAAGTAGAAGGAACAGGACACATGGCTTTTAAATATACATATTTATTTAAATTATGGCCAACCCCTTTAGTCAACACTTTGTGGGACATCATGTTGTATAGTTTTACAGTTCACATCAACAGTATTCACCCCTTTGGTTGTTTTACTTTTTCTATTGCTTGGACAAATCAGTCATCATTAACAATTGTTTTTTAACTGACCCAAAAAAAAAACAATAATCCTTTATTTCTACAAAATAATTGTAATTATATAAAATGATTTTACATAAAGTAAGCGATTACATTAATATTCACTCCCCTCTCATCAGAGTCAGATTTTTTTTTTTTTTGCTGGAATCACGGAATGGAGTCTGTGTGCAAGTCTTAATCAGACTTGCAATTTTACTCCATACTTCTCTGCAAAACTGTTCAAGTTATGTCAGGTTGGATTCGGATCAGATGTGAACAGCTCTTTTCAAGTTTAGCCACTGTAATCAAGAATGTTGATTAACCAGTGAATTGCCACAGGTGCTTTTATACAATTACTTGAGACACTGTCACTGCACTAGGATGATCTCCATTCCACTCATTGTGAGAATACAAGCATCAACTGACTCAACCTCTGCTGATTTAGGTCAGGCACTTTAAGCTTGTGATGGACAGGTTGCCAGTCCATCACAGAATTTAAATATTTACAGGACACAGGGAATCGCATGGTCATTTTGGGTCCCGATTGACTATTGCATGTTTTTTTATGGCTTCTAGAAAACTTTGAAAAAAGCTCCTATGGCTAACATTCTGCATTGGCATTTTTCCTTGCCAATCTTCCACAATAAATACATGCATAAATGTAATGTAAAAAAAAAAAAAAAAAGATCAACTCTACTAATATTAACTAATGTCTGACCAAACGTTGACATTGAAAACTTAGTGTAAATTACCAAATGTTTTAGTAAAAAAAGGCTTACACTTTAAGAGCACAGATGGATCATTCTAATAATGATTTAATATATTTTTATTGTAATAAAGATGGTAAAACAGAACTTAAATATATTTCTAACAAAATTATCATTTTTTAAGTGAAAAAGTTTATTTTTTTAAGTTAAACTCAGTATATCAGTTCAAAAACAGGAAAATCTAATTTTAACAATAACCCTCATTGACCTTATAGAAGGCAAAATACACTTTTTTGCAGTTTTAGGCCAATCTTGCAGTAGAATGTTACATACATTTGCGTACATTTTAAAAAAACATTAGACTTTCAAATTTTGAAAAAAAAGAAAAGCAATGTTTTTATTTTTCTTATTCGTATCTCCCCTGAAGTTGACATTTTACTCCTTGTTACATTATTATACCTTGTGCAGTTAAACACAAGGTTAACTTGGCTACAAAGGAGTTGGATGGTCTACAAGTCTAAATAAGTTCTATAACACTTTTAAGATGTCTTTACTGTGAATGAATTGAAGTCACATTCCTTTCTTTACATACTTACAGTTTTGCAGTAGTGCTGTTGACCATGTCTTCTACCTAATAGAAGTTTTGTGTGCTCCAGTAGTGTATGGTTTTTGTACGGCAGCACCAGAGCCTCCACCTTCATGAGCTCAGGACAATAAATCGTGTGTAGTGATAACAATCACAACCCACCCAGCACAAATCCTTTCTTAATCACTTCTAACAAGAGCAGCACACATAGAGAGGCCCCTTTTTTAGTAGGTGCCTTCAGTTTTCCACCACATTAGCAAGGCCCTGGAGCAACAGAGCAGCACCAGGGAGGACTATAAGAAAAAAAAAAAAAAAACAAGGAATGAAGAACGAAAGGGGAAAAACTGAGCAATCATGACTGTTTATACGTCACACAAACCAAATATATATGTACACATCATAAAATTACACTCTACTTAAAAGAAGAAAAGCCATAATTTTCCCATGTAATCATCTTTTTAATCACACACATGCTTTCTTGAATAATTTTCCAAACCTTCTGGTTGTTATGAATACATAGTGAAACCGAACAACGAGCCGGGCGTTCCGACTAGCTGCAGCTGTTCAGCCTTCACTTGGCATCTATAAAGTTGACTGGACAAAAAAATTATTTGCAGTGGTGGGTGTAGATTTTTTTTTAGACTTACTTTAATTTAACCTTTTGTCCTAAGATTGGAGGATTAATTTATCTTGATGCTGCTGCTGGAGTGTCTCTCAAAGTTCAGTTGCAGTCTCTATGGCAAAAATCCTGCTTTTATATTAAGTAACTACAGTGATCCTGTAAGTAAGACATGTTATGCTTAATTTTACTACTGACAGAATAAGAGACCCACAGTGCAAGTAAATGATAAATTCTTAAAATCACTACAGTACTTCACAAACGATTATATATAAAGATGCTTGTACATACATTTCTATACACAGTTAATTAATTTTCACATTTTTCTTTTGTTTGCTTGTTTGTTTTAATTTGCATAAAATCACAAGTTTTCCGTGAAATATAGGCAAAGCTGGAACACACTGAAAAATGTTCTGAATGCTGATGTGTGACCTATCCTGTTTTCAGCTTTGAAACCACTTAAGCAATATTCAAAGCAATGCTAATGAAAGTCAAGTCTGCACATCAACTCCATGAAAAGGAAACAATCTGCTTCAGGCATGCTCTTTACCATTTCACAGCTTTTAAAATGTTGATAGCAGGGAAAACTTTGTTCTGCTAGAAATGCTGTCAGCCTGTGTTCTTTCAATAGGCTCAGACCTTCACATCCCTCGCTATGTTCAAAGGTACCAAATCAAAAATAAGAAGACAGATTAGATTGAGGTGAGAGGAACAGCTGATCAGATTGTATATGTAAAGGATTTTAAAAAGCCTTCATGAGTTGTTTCATCCAAGCTTTTACTGAAACTCCCAAGTTTTTTTTTTTTTTTTTTTTTTAACTATGTATATGTTTTCTCTGTAGTCTTCCCCCAAACCATTTTAGTAATGTCTCAGTGTGTGATTTTCAAAAGAGAAAACTTTTAAAAACTTTTTTAAACTATAAACATTGGTTACTTATCAGCTTCGTCTGCTAATTCCTTTTCAAAAGTTTTTATTTTTTTATTTTTGTGCAAAATTTGCAACAATATAGCTTATATGTTAGCTTAGCAGAAGACATGAAAAGTGCATAATATTTTGCATTCACAGTAAACTTAAAGGCTATGTAGGCTTCATAGTATTTCCTGTACTTTTCTGCTCGCTACAGTGACTTGTTTTTTCACGGTCACAAACTTTTTCATCTCTCCTCTTCCTTCAGCTCTGTACACCAAAGTGCTTGTGTAGGCTACTTCTACTGAGTGTTACAGGCAGTCTGTTGATTAGTTTGACCACTGATGGCACTTTCTGTCCGCCATGCAAGCTTGGTGGAAAGGAAAAACATTATTTTCTCAACATTTCTCCTTGTAGCTAGTGGTTCAACAAGACTCAATCATCAGATGCCCACCGGCAAGCTCACCCACAGGTTAGCTCCAGGAGGGACCTAATCTGAAATTAATCTATTTTGCAGTTACGTCTAAATCTCCGAATCACTAGTTTGATCCCTTTTGAGACCAATTAGCCATGAGAGACCATAGCAGAAGTTCAGGACAACATGTTTCCTCGGGGCCGTAGGGTTTTAAACCCTTCTCCCAAGTTAATGATAAATGGCCTGTGCTTGTATAGCTATTTATCAAGTTCCAGGACTACAAAGTGCTTAACACTACAATCAGTCATTCAACAATTCCAATTCACGGTGGTAAGCCACATTGTAGTTACAGCTCACCCTGGGGAAGCCTGACATTTCCAGTTGGCATTAGCTGACAGAAGCAAGGCAACAATTCAATTGGTGTCACCATGCCCTCTGACCAGTCAAGTATCTTGCCCATAGACATAACAACTGAGGTGGCAACCCACCAGTTGAAGGGACAAATCTCTCCCTTCAGAGCGACTGGTGCCCCGCATGTTAAGGGGAAGATTAAACGGATGGGGACATATATTCAGTTCTGAAGCTAAAGATTTTATAATTGTAATTATAAATATTGGTTCATATGATGCATTCATTCAACAGCCGTACCCAACCAATTTTACAACTTGACTCATAACACTTCGAAAGTGTCATTTTGCTTAATTTCCCCTATGTTGAGTTTTTTTCGAATAATAAACTTGCATGGTTAAGTATGGAGAAAATACTTCAACACAAAGATATCATGTTTTAGGTTTGAGGGAGAGAAAACAAAATGTTTAAAACAAAGATGATGCAATTTCTGTTTTTCTTTTCTGACCTTGGTGTTCAGCAAAACCAATTTTCCTGATCTTGTTGTTTAAGAAAATGTGTTTCGCACATGTACATTGAAGTGGAACCAGGTTTAATTGCCATCCACACACAGCCAGAAGACATTACTATGTGAACGGCTACCATTGCTATTTTTCCTTGAAGAAAATTAAGATTTGACAGCCTAGGGTTACGATTATGTGAGGATGTTATTCATCAAAGCACCCAAACGGAAAGAGGGCATTTATTTAAGCCTGAAAAATAACACACCTAAAATTCCTAATTGTTCACAAGCCTTTGTGAATTGGTTAAGAGTTCTGGTTTCTTTTGGCTTAAAAGAAAACATGTTAGCCTTGACAAGAAACTCACAATAATGCAGAATGAGCTATATCTTGAAGAGCAGTGCTAATATTTTCGTAATAGTCAAAAAAACCTTGCTGACAGTACCACTTTTTCTTGGGTGAATTTAAGGATTTCGAGAAGCATCCCTACATTTTTCTGTTCATTAGTCATAAAATACAAGGGCCTCACCTGAATGGAGTTTACAACATTTGGCAACACTCCACTGGATGAAAAGCATGACTGGAGAAGACACTGTTCGAGGGCCGAGTCCACAGAGACAGGAAAGCTTATGAGCATCTTGGAGACATATGGTACAGATTGTCTAGAGTGTAATAAGATCAAGGTCCTAAAATCCCACCTCCATGCCTTAAAGAAGTAGCAGCTGGAATGTGATTGAGTAAAACACACAGTGGTAGAATATTGTGAATTGAAGCAAAAGTTTTGCATGGCAAATAAAATAAAATGCATAAGTAAAAACTTGCCCATATATTGTTTTGCTGTCTTTTGAGAGATGCCTTTCTGACTTCATGGTCGAATGAATGAAAAATTTTGGTAGACTAAAAACATTTTTGAAAAATAATTTAGCATAATATCCTAAAAAAACATTACCCACCTAAATTAAATGTAGTAGTGGTAAAATCATACCATTGAGATCATTCTCATTAGCATGTACAGGGATAATGGTCAAAGTTCATCTGAAAAAACATAGAGCGAAATTCAGGTAAATCCTGAAAAAAACTATCGGGATCTCCAAAAGGAGAGTTAATGAGGCACTGTATTTATAAAACAATTTTACTCAAAAAATATAATGTACATTTTATAATATATTATTTTCCTTTTTAATTCATCTCCATTGGAAGTTGGCTCCACACTACACCTATGTTGCTCTCAAAAAGATCTGGAAAATCTGTGCGACATGATCGTATTCATTTTACATTCCTTCTGTGTAAACACTTGTCTCTACAAAAAAGAAAAAAAAAAGGTGTTTGTGTGCATGTACAATTTATGGATGTGCCCTCTGCAGTATTCTTTGTCACAAACATTCAAACTGCTAACTTATTCTCACACAATCAGATTACTTTTTCAACACATTCTATATAGTTTTAGAAAATAGTAAATGTTGAAAACAGCTCAAAACATTCAAGACTACAGTCAACCTACTATGGTATATTATTCTTAAACATTTACAGTACATTTAATTTTTAGACAGGTATTAATGTTGAAATGCAAGTGCTGCATGACTCAAATGGACTAAAAAAAGAAAGTAAAGTTGTCACCTTTATAAAATTTGTACAATTTAAATTCCTTCCTTGCTCAAGTTTAGTTCTGATCCATCGCAACTGCTGCATTATGATTAGACCGACCCAACCTCAAGGAAATTTACAAGCTCAAGAAACACAGGCAACTCTCTTGTTCTGTATCACCTTTCTTATCCTGAATATCAGAGCCCATGATCAACTGAAATCTAATTAGGGGTAGCAGCAGTATCATTTCCCTTGTGTTTTTGTTCTTCCCCTCCTGGCTAGAATTAGATCAGAATTCAGTCCTGTCCTCTCCCACCAAGTGAACCCTAACAGTCCTTTCCAGACTTCCAGATTAAATTACAGATCTTCACACTCCTGGAACCCCCTCCCACTCTCTGCCGACGCTCCGTCTCTCCCATGCAGATGTGACACTTTCCAGAGACTGCGTTTTCTCATAACACATCTACACTGTTGGGGATGGAGACGAAGGATAAACAGGAGGAAAGGAAATGTCTCTCCAGTTTGGAAAATACAAGTCAGTCTCAGATATTAGAGAAAATACTTTTGCATTATTTCCATTAGTTTTTCCATTCTGATACAAACCTAATACAAAAACCTAAGTAGACTGTAATATTTTATATGCATATAAACAATATCAATAATTCTGAAGAAACACTCTTCCAGTGGGTTATTTGACTAGTGTAACATAAATAAAACAAAAACGGAACTCATTTTATGGTATTATAAGATGTTTTGTGTAAAAACATAAATAAATATGATACACAACACAAAGGTATTCAAGTCCTTTGAATTTCTTGTCACATTACAATCTCAAAATTCAAGTTATTTGAGGATTTTATTTGTGTGATAATTCAGCAAAAAAACATATTTGTGGAAGTAAAAAGATAATTCATAATTTGTGCAAAAATCTGAATAGTTTGTATTCAGATCACTTTCACTATAAAACCCCTAAATAAAATGTAGTGAAACCAATTGCCTTAAAACATTAGTTGATCAGTAAAAGGAGTCCATCTGTGTGTAATTTAATCTCAGCATAAATACAGCTTTTCTATGATGGCTTTTTTTTTTTTTTTTGGAAAACATTTATGAACAAACACGTCATAAAGACAAAGACACACAGAAGATAGATCAGAGACTAAACCATGGATACGTTTAAATCAGAACCAAATTACTAAACAATTTCCCAAACTTTGAGCATCATTTTGGACAGTGTTAAATTAATCATGGGACAATGGAAAAAGTATGACACAATGTTACATCCACCAAGTCATGGTGGATGTAACAGTGAAAAAACTGTTACATCCACAGTGTAACTGTGGGTAAGAATCTCTGGGTTCACGTTTCTCTGGGTAAGAATCAGAGAAACGTCTCAAAAGTCCTTTGTAACAATAGAGAAGTGACTACCATGGCTCAACAGCAGGAATCTGTTGACAGTAAAACTATAAATAATGCACTCCACAAATCTGGGCTTTATGGAAGCAAGATGAATCCGATTGTTTAAAGAAAGTCATGAGAAATCCTGTTTGGTTTTTGCCACAGCACATCTGGGGGAACACAGAAAAATATGGATGAGTTACAATTTTCCGGCTAAACCAAAGCAGAGGTGGAATAAAAAATAAAAAAGCTGAAATAAAAAAAACCTTGTTAGAGACTGCAACAGACTAGATGCTCCTCCAGCTTCACAATAAAACACAACCAAAGCTGCAATTTAATAGATTAAATTAAATCGTAGTGATGTGTTTGAATTGCCTAGCTGAAGTTAAAATTCAGAAGCTGTAGCAAGACTTAGAAATTTCCGTTCAATCCAGTATGACTGAGCTTAAGCCGTTTTGGTAGAAACAAACCCCAAAGAAGTGTATTTGTAGAGAAATCGGTTCTACAAAGTACTGACTCAGGACGGTTGAACACAAATATGTGGGAAAGATTTTGTCAAAATTCTGAAAATCATTTGTGTTTCACCAGATCAAAATTAGGCACCACATTGAGTAGGTCTGTCACGTAAAATCACACCACACCACAGACAAAATCACCACAGTCCCTCCTAACATCATGCATTCAGCTTTTTGGCAGTGCCCTAAATCATTGATCTTTTGCAAACACAAAGAGGTGTCTGAAAACACAGTTGGAAAAAAAACCCTCCAAAAAACATTGAAGTGGTTTCATATGTTTAAAGCTTCATCCATATTGCCTGGAGGATGATCTTAGAGAAACCAGCTAAAGAGGAGGATGGATTACTACCATGTGGTATTCATCTGACAGGAGAGGCATGCTTAGCATCATTTACAGTATTACCCGTCTGTAGGGCTGCTGTTTTACCTCTCACACCAACTCTCTCTCTCACTTGTACCGTTTCCTCCACGTGCATATACAGACAGCTATCCTTTTGCTCTGCTTCCCTTCCATCCTGAGATATGCAAAAAGTTCAGGATATGATCAGGAAAACGGGATTTATGCAAGCCAGATGAGCTAAATCTCACTCGTGAAGAACATTCTTAAAACTATAAATAGTGCATCCACCTCCAACTTTGCCATGCTCACACATACACACATATGTGTGAGCATATGTGTGTATGTGTGTACTCTTTTTACCCTAACTAATGCATTCTGGGAAGACAAAATTCTTTAAACATCTTACCTCAAAGTGATGTTGATGAATGGTTGTGTTTGTGCAGAGTACCCTGCAGATCTTTCATTCATACATATTCATACAGCATCTAATGAAATATATATGTGGTATGCATACACAAGAGCTTCTTTTAGATGCAGCTACTTGCAGACTTGAATATATTTTCCTGTGATTAGAATTAAGACTACCTTAGTTAGAAATGTGTTTAAAGGAGTGATAGAAGAAGCGAGCTCAATTTAAATGACTAGTATCCTAACCTTCTGTTGTTTTACTAAGAGCAGAACAATTTTCTGCTCTGCTCTTTTCATCCTATAATTTTGGATTTAAAATTTGTACACTTTAATTGACAGTTTTTGACTGTCCATATGGAAAGCGTTGGATTCTGGCATTGTATGTGCACAATGTCTGAAATCTACCTCACATTGACAAAGTCAGAATACTAACTTTTACCAAATATAATATTAAGTTGTTGCGATTCAAACGTTTCATAAATAAGTGCAACATGCACAACATATAATCTAGACAAGATTACATTTGGTTTGGGTCGGCAGTTAGGGCAACTTTTAGTAACAAATTACCATGAGGAGTAAAGCATTATAAACAAATTATGAACAATTTTGAAATTATATTTAACAAAAACACAACATAACAGACCTCAGTCTATAGGACTGAAAGGTTGTGTGTCTGATCAGGTGAAGCACATACTACAGAGGACTGTGTTCTCAGCATTCATTTTCACTCATTCAGACTTTCAGTACAAGTCAGAGTCAATTCAATCTAATTTTAATTGAATACAATGCACCACCAATTTCTAACAAATGTCTCAAAGCACTTTACAAAACAAGCATATACAATTTAGGAATGCACCGTCAATTAAATCCAATCACATAAACTGCCTGAAAGTCAATCACCTACATTCCAGTTAAATCCTAGTTATAATATATGCAGTGAAATTATGCACTAAAATGATGATTTGATTATGACATTAGGTAAAAATGTCCTACCTCTCCACAATGTTAACCATTTAGAATAAATCGCCTAAGAAACTTTGAAAATGTCTAATGTGTCTGATTCCATTTGTGGATTTCAAAATATAATTGAATTTGACTGAATTTGATTGAATTAAACTCAACTCAATATATGTCTTTTAACAAGACATTTTATCTATACAAACTTTGGCTGGAAGAAAAAATGCTTGGAAAACCAAGCGGAATTCAGTGAATTATTATTGTTATTTTTTGTGTCATTAAAACTCTCAAAAGTAGCTACCTCCTGTTGCTCAATTACCTTTAATAGCATAGAGAACTCAGTTTTGGCATTAAACAAGTTTGTTGCATACTTTACAAGGTCTAACAGTAGTTGTCACAGATCTTAGGTCGTTTGTTAAATCGCAGTTATTTTCGGTGTAAGAAATGGGACGTTGATAAACAATCTCCAAAATTTTTGCACATAGTGTGACGTGTACTGTGTACAATTCAAGACAAAATTAAAAACTGAGGTAAAAATAATAGCTGCAATAGCATTATTAGTAAATGTGCACACCCCTAAAATCATACTTTGTAATGTACATGTAGATTCAATTTCATCATTCGAGATGAGACAAAACTGGGTTTGGAAGTTTGCCAAAAATCTGACAGTGACACTAAAAAGTGCAGCAGGAAATCCTGTTTAGTTTTGCTTGTTTTCTCCTTCTGACAACAACCTCCTGTATTCTCCAGATGTCTGAACAGAGGAGTAGGGAGACAAAGGACTCTTCTTCCAATGAACACATCCAGACTTGGCAAAAATCTTTCAAAGTTTTGTGGGATGAGGTTTTGGGCAGCAATTCCAAAGATCATTTCTGCATAAAAACAACACAATACAAAAATTAAAAAAATCTAACCCATTAGGAAGCATGGTGGAGGCAGTATCATGCTCTGAAGGACATTTCTTCAAGGAAAACTAGACTTTTACTCAAGGGGGATGGCTCATGAACTAAATGTGAGCCTGTTTTGAACAAAAACCTTGAAATGTCTACTGAAAAGATAACAAAGAAGAGACATTTTATCACTGAGCTTTTCCCGGGACAGGGCAAGCTTAATTGAACCAACTCAGAGGTGAACCAGAGGAGGAACTAACATTTAGCAATTATTTGTAATATTTATGGTCTATGTGCTATTGTAAAACAAAGTATTACAAGTCCTAAGAAAGACTTTGCAGACTGCAGGAAGTGATATTTCATATATTTGAAAAAACAACAAAAAAAGTTTTTTTCTTTTTCTTGTATTCAGTCTGCTGTTAGTTTATTCATATTTACAAAATTATGTGGCAGCGAACTAAACTTAAAAAGTATTCGAACAAAATACGTTCAAACAACTGAGCAATATAAAAATGATGTCTTTTTGCATCAGTACACAGAGGAAGTAGTTTGAATTGTAAAATAAACTTTCAACCTAGCTGAAGAGACATCTTCACATCTTTCTTTATTCAGGTGTGAAGTAACCATGGTCTCCATGACATGAGCAGGCTGTTTGGATTCCAACTTCAGACCTTGGCAATTTGATCAAGGTCTTATGTATAATGTCCGACATTCCTGAAGTTACTTTGAACATTTGGTGGCTTTAATTTATGCCCAGATTAACTCAATCAAACGTTTTCTGTTGGCACAAGAGAAACTTAATCATACACCCAGTAGATTCTCTATACGGTGGTAAGAGCTATTAAAGTAGAATGGTCCTCCTCCACCCACAGCTGAATCTTAAACTGCTTTCAGACATGCTCCAAGGCCTTTGACTGAAACATTAAGGCAAAAATCAGCAACATATACAACATCTATACAAGCTGACCTTGTGACCATTCAGAAGAAAATGTAGAATGAAAACTCTTTGCAAAACTAAAACTCAGCACAGATTCTTTATCTGTGAGGTCTTTTCTAGCAGAACACAAACCAATATATTTGGTATAAAGTAAAGAAATTAAGGATATATGTGTCTAAAATTTCTTTGGAACAACTATGTAAGACTTCCTGTTTATTCAATTGAAAAAAAAAAATATATATATATATATATATGTGAAAATTTTTGTTTCTGCAAAAACTTTTGTTCTTAAGTTGCTTTAGAGCAGCTATAAATCAAACATGAACCAGATGTGTTCTGGCTTGACTGCAGACTAAGTTGGTGCAGTAGCTTTAGCTACATGAGCAAACTAAATATTTAGGTAGCAACCTTAATATTTAGTTGGCAAGTTAAATATTTAGATCTGGTGTAAATATTTAGTTTGGAAAATAAATATTTACTTTGGAACTAAATATGTATTTTACAAACTAAATATTTAATTTGGAGCTGAATATTTAATTTGCAAGTTGCTAAATATTTAGCTTGGACATGATCATTGGACATGTCTCCAGGAATCAAGATTTTTATGTTGTATTTGTAGTCATGGCTTTGCTTTCTGCATGGCCTTGCAGTCCATGTTTGTAAAGAACTTACTTCATTGTGGATAACAATACTCTCTTAAGAACTGAAGGCAACATTTTGGCAAGGTCTTTTGCTGTATTTTTTGACACATATATTTTGCACGAAAACACATTAGAGAGACAGGTTCAGTGTCCCAGAGATAAATAATACGATCGCTTGACATTCCTGCAGCATCTGAACAGAAAAACACGCCAAGGAAAGGGCATCTGCCAACTGTACTCAACAATAAACCAGTATGATTTCTTGGTTGATTTCTTTTCAATTTAGCCATGATGGCATGCAAAGAAGCATTGTATTTACTATCCACAGATGAGCCTCCATTTAACTGAAATGTTTTAAAATAAGTCATTAGCTTAGCAAACTATGAAATCATCATATTGACTTTCCCTAATTGTTGAAAGTAGGCATCCTGCTGTATCAAAACTAATGAATTTGAATGAAATAATAAAAAATTCTTTCATTATTGGATTTAGCAAAAAAAAAAAGAAAAAAAGTCATACTTTTTGTCATTCCAACTGACCTAAAATGGAAACAATCCAATCAAAATTAATGTCAGCAAAAAAATACAAAATGTGTCTTTCTCTACAGCATGTGAACATCTGGTTTCAGCTGTTGGTGCCATGCTACTTCCCTTTCAAACATCTATTTCTCGAAGCATGACAACATGCGGGTATCTGTTGATTTTATGTGAATTTCCTAGATTGCGGACTCAAGAAAAAACGAAGAGACTGACTGGAATGAAAACACTTCCTGCAGAACTGAACTGAACCTTTGAGACACACAGTAGCATAGCCCTTTTTATAAGTATGCCTAAATGTTCTAGAACGATTATCCAATTATAAACCAATTGTCCCCCAAGTCCTTATGACCTCAAAGATCAGTGTTTGTCTGCAAAAACAGTATTGCAAAAAAAAACAAAAAAAAAAACTTATTAACAAGTGCAAGAGTGCAAAGATTTTCTCTCTTCATGCTGAAGGCATGAAGGCATCACATAGAGATATTCTTTCCTGACAATCACTAATCTAGCTCAACGTTCCTTGACCGTACACAAAGAGTCCATAATAACTCAGAAAGAATGGGTGCTTTGCTGCAAATCCATAATATTGAGCACTTACTCTTGATCGAACAGTAGATACTGAGGAATTCTAGTTGTCCAATACATCCTCCCTACTGATCCAAATCTCTTTCCTAATAGTTTCCCCTATTTTTCCAACCAACTGTGTCTCAGATCCTCTCATTGCTTCAAACCCCGATCCAAGCAGCCCTGTTAGCCTGTGGTGTGAGGAGCGAGGTAATCTGACTTGCCTCAGGGTGAATAGAGTACAGTGCCATGTTGAGCTGTGGATAAGGTTTAAGGGGAGTGACATAGGCAACTGGTTTTCATTTTGTCTGTATCTATTAAATCTATAATTACTGTTGAATCTTGGTGTGTTTTTGAAAGAGAAAGGCCTTTAAACAGCATGTCACACCCTATACTATGAAAACAGTATGTTCTATGCACTGCGGTTTGTTTGCATTGATGTTTTATGGAACGTAAACAAAAACAGAGTCAGTGCCGGTTCTTAAACTACTTATTTTTAACACAAAAAAATGAGAGTTTGTATCAGTGGATTTTAACTTCAATCCAAATGCTGACAGTAGTTTTAGCCTTCAGGAAGAGTAATCATTTTCTTTGGCTCAGGTTACGTCAGGCTGGTAAAAGTTTTTACTTTCCCGCTTCCTTTCTCCCTCCTTTCACTTCTTTTTTTTTCACTCCCTAACAGCATAAGTCGGAAATTCCTATTTTGCTTGGTCACCCAGGGTTTATTGGACACTGGCTCTTTTCTTAGGATGTGGTTCTCAGCAGGTTAGCATTCAGAAATACTGCTGGTGAGTAATGGCTTCTGTCAGGAAGGTGGCTGTTTTTCATTCCTTGATATGCACTTCGTTACATCTCAAACACCGTATGCTGCCTCTGGCCTTTAACCCCACATGCACTCCAGAGTATTGTAGGTCCAAATTCTCAGCTGCTTGAATTTGGCTCATTCTTACCCACTTAAAGGGAAAAAAAAACATATCACAAGAAGCATTGAGTAAATATTCTTCAACAAAATAATTAGGCACAAAAAGAAGCACATATAAAAGAAAATAGTGTCCTGCAAAAGTAATCATATCTGTATGTGGCCTTTTTCTTGATACAATCACAAACAAAAGACTTTATTTGTAAATTTTTGCAACACAACAAAACAAAAATTTGTGAAATAGAAGAATAATCTAAAGGTTTTCAACAAAACCAAACAAAATAAAACACTTTGATTTGAGTGGATGTTGGCCATATCAACAACTTCCAACCGCTTTAATCGAAATCCAAATGAGGATCTCTGTCAAGACTTAAAATTAACTGTATACATACATTCTCCTATAACATTACTGCATTTCAGTTATGTTAAAAACACAAATGATGAAATTGTTGGTTGCTTTCTGTGCAAATATAATGAAAATAGATCCTGAAATTTAAGCCTGACATACTTTTGCAAAGCACTGGAAAATATATTTGTTGATTAGTGTGGTACTTCTGAATTTATATTCAGAAGTACAGTATGTGAGACTGATGCCTGACAAAATCATGTTTATAATAATTAACACAAAAAATAAGTCAATTAATCTCATCCTCTGCTATCAACTGTCATTAGAGAGTGAATCATTTGCTGCTGCTAAATGTGTATCACAAATGCTTTTAATTGAATAGACTAATTAAAAGTGTTTTGTAGAGTAAGCCCTCCACTGCTAATGAGTTAGCCCTAAATGGCTCAATTAAATCAACTTGACAGTTTCAAACTCTCCTTGGCATTTACCTACATCCTTGAAGAACACATACCTCAATTTTTCATGTTAATAGAGCTCATGTGTATGATTAAGAAACTGTTTTTCATTTGTGCTGAGCGCGCAAACCAAAGTAATTTCTTAAAGTCAGCTTGAAAGCATTTGCATGCAACATGTTTCTCGATGATGTGAATTATGTACTTCTTGGCCCACATTGGCTCAGCTGACAGCCAACGCATGTGGCGACAGCTACAAGTAATTTACTTGTGGCTCTTTCACTTGAGAGCATTTGGACATACTTGTGATCCCTCCCATTCACACAGCAAAGCTACACGCACCATCACCTTCATCATGTACAAAGCCTTCAGATCTGCAGTGCTGACAAGTAAGGGGCACACATGAGCGGGGAGGTTTCAGCTTCTCTAATTAATAAACAGCAGATCTTCAAAGTTGCAGGCTTGTCAGAGAGACGCCCACACTAGCATGAAGCAATTTCCCAGATAACAATTTTACATGGCAACATATCTTAAAAATTATTACTTCAGTATTTTTTTTTACAAAGTATCATTAAAAGATTGGTAGAATGTATCCAAAATCAGAAATCCTAACAGGAAATTAATATACAAATGCTTAAAAAGGCATTATTGACATTTTCCTGTTTGCACATTGTCATTGAATAAAATATGAAATTTCTCCTTTAATTAAAGACAGTTGTCATAAATCTACATTTTGCAGTGTTGTTAAAAATGAACTTACTTTAATTAAAACATGATGTTTCTTGCTATGTCAACACTGAAATATGCTTCAGATAATTAGGTTGTGCATACAAAAAATCAGTAATGAAGTATATGTTCAATCAACAGATGTTTTACTCTTGTTCTATACACTGTTGTTTCTTGTGATGTTCATTAACCCCACATTCAGTTACTGTTTTAATAGTTGCATACTTACTAGTTTATGTCTTTGAAGTTTCCTCCACTTTAGCTTCTTCAGTAACACAATACTATATTCCACTGAGGGTGTCAAGTTGCTCTCTGCAAACAAAGGTTAAAAACAGTCCACTAAGGACGCGGTTTGGATTAAAAGTGAGGGTAAAAAGGTAAAACTAAGGTTTTGTCAGCAAAGACGTCTTCCCAACAATGTGGGCTCCTTTTTCTATTTTTTCTTTGCTGTACTGTCCCGGTAAGTAAGAATCAAATTTGGAGGAATGTCTAACAAGTGAAAAAAACAAAACAATAAAAAAAACTACATTTCATAAATTTTTTACGTGTTGGAATGGAGAACAGTCAGTGCTGGTCTTTGAATATTTTATACCAGCCTTGACATTTGCATGGAACCAAAACATGACCCTGATTCTATTTCTTACATTTTTTACATATCTCTTCATATTATATGTAATGACTCCCATTCCCAGGACAAAAGGCAGTACACCATCCAAAAAGTATGATGGGAGCTGCTAATGGCACGAACATTAAAACCAGCCAGTATTTAGCCCCTGTGCATGGGCACATGTCTCAATTTCCCTCCCAGTCTAACCAGCGTTGCCTCGGGCTCTCACACTCATTGAATATGTTAGAGGTGCTGACAGAGTCACAGTTAAAGATAACTGACCTGGTTTGTCTGTCTCTTTTGTCTAATGATGAGTCTGATTTCACTGCTGGCTGTAAAGAGCATTTATTGTAGGAAAAAGCAAGTGTGTTAAGTTCTGACATGTTTGTAGTTTTCTGTTCCTGGTTGTCATTTTTCTAACAATGCAATATCTAAACTTAAAATTTTAAGTAATGTCCAATAAAAACTATTATTATTATTATTGTAAATTTTCAATTCAAAATTTTCAATTGGAAATATATATAGATATACAGTATATATTTTTTGTTTTGTTTTGTTTTTTTCAGATCATGCATGTATTTAGAGATCACATTAAAGTTTATTTTAGCATGGTAAATTACTTTTCTGGTGTTAAAGGAGCACTGACAAATGTAAGAATTGTGTGTGATTACAGTCCCCTCACCCCACCACACCTTCACCCGAAAAAGTGACAAGCAAGGGACAGAAACATATTGACAAACAGACGTCATGCTACAGAGACAAAAAGCAAGGCAAAAATAAATATATCTGAACAAAGGGATAAAGGAGTATTTTTTGTAGTGCGAGAGAAATTAGGTGAAAGGTACAAAAAAAAAGCACAACTGTTGACAGTTGGAAAATGAAACAATAACAGAGAAAAACGATGGTGGGACTCAGGGCTGGCGTCCCAAATATCCCGCCAGATGTTCACTGATGCAGATGAATTCTTCTCCATATTAACCTAGCTGTATTGTTACAGATGTGTCTCCATTGGCCTGATTTACATGCAGGCACCAAGCAGGTTGCACTAGCCTCCCTGGACCCATTTCAATCTAAATGTCACAGGAGGCAGGAGGGAGCTGTAAGAGAAGTGGCAAACTGAGTAGTGGGAAAAGATTGGACAGAAAAGTGGGCACCATATTGTGTCATAATAATGATTCTATTCCAAGCAGCTGGCCTTTGGAACAAATTTAACCGACTGTTTTGGAAAGCTGAAAGAAAAAAAGCTGAAAAAATGCGTGCATGGTTTTCAATGCTTCAGTCCAAAGGTTTTGCACTGGAAGGCTGGAAGGGACAGCAGGCTGAATTTAAACTAAGACGCTCCTTAACAGTTTCTAAAGGAACAAAATAATAAAACAGTTGCTTCAATCACAGGAGATCATCCTTTTAAAATTGTCTGTACACATTTATGGATCATAAAGCCTGCCTGTGAACTAAGTTGCAAAGGCAGATATTGCACTTTAATGGGTTTGTCCACTTGGGCATAGTGCTTTTGGTGGAGCTAGAGTGAAAATCCTAAATTTATGGATGGGACTGAAATTCCTGCTTTCAGTTGACCTCTGAGTAGCTGCAAAGAAAAAATCTGAGAGTGAGTGTCTTGCTCGAGTATATGTCAACCACAGTTTGCTGAAATGGGGAGGAAAGTTCATCACCAAACTAAATTTTCCAAGCTCCTATGGAAATCTTTGACAGATTTATGAGGCAGTGGTACCTTTTTATTTTTGCTTTTGGAAGGATGGGATGAACTTGAAGATGCTGACTCAACAACACATATGTAAAGAAGTCCAGAGTGGAAATTATGAAAAAAATTTATGTGAGTATATTTTATATTTTGAAAAACAAAACATGGACATGTTAAAGGAAATCAATATGTTTGTGATCAAAACAGTATTTGGTATGCTGTGCTTCAAGGGTACTTTATTTAAAGAATAATTGTTTTCTATGAAAAACATAACAGAGGCCATATTTTTATTTATATATTTTTTTTTTATCATTTATTTTTGTTTACTTTAGGTAATCAAACACTTTATCAGTCATTGCTAGTATTTATGCTCCATTGAGAGCCACTATTTACATTTTGATTTGTTGGCCAAAATTTTTCAAAGGTTTTCTTTAAGAGTTTAAACTTCTTGATTATCTATAGTTTAATACATTGAAGTTCAAGTTAATGTGACAAAATTAGGGCCAGGGACTTTAATTTTGATGAGATAATTGCATAAACTTTAACATGTTAAAATTTTTATTCAATTGATTGCATTTTCTTTCATCCAAAGGCACAAGCCAGACCCTTTGCCTGTAAATCTAACACACAATGTCAACAAACAACAATGTAGGACGACAAAACCACTTTTCTTGGCCCACTGGGGTTAAAGTTTTACATTTAAAAAATTATCTGAAGAGACGCTGGAAAAGACTGTTGTTGTGTGCAAGTTGTGCAAAAAGGAGTTGGCCCACTATCAAAGCTTTTCAAACCTAAAATACCATCTCAATACTAGACATGTTGCAATAAGCACAGCTTTCCCTTAGTTAATCTCAGTGTCCACATTTCACATTTCTAAAGAAGTATTTTTTCAAGGAAGTTAAACAAATGACTAAAAACGTAATTGATATAACAGCACTTTGCACCAATCTAATTGCTGATTAATCTAAATGACAGATTAAAACCAATAAATATCTTTGTTGTGCTCATATGTACAAGAGCTCATATGTATTTATTCAATAATTTAGCAGTCAAAAGGCTTCTTGAATTGAATATTGAATTGAAAAAAAACCCCATAAATTCTGAATCATTATTTACAGACCGCGCAATTAACTTGATTAAAATTTATGATTGAGATAAAAAGTTCATTGGGTGTGAACACTCTGTAAGGTCTTGCATAATTAGCTTTGTCTTGAAGTGCCACTTTCAGTATGCCTGCTTGACTTGCCAACAGTGAGATGAAGGTCTGCAACATAAAATTATCACTACTAAAAAGCAACAAGAAGAATTAAGCACAGAAATCCTCATGAAACTGTAGTCATAAAATGAGTTCCTACCTTGAGCCATAATAAGTTTTGTTTTTTATGATTGCTATAAAAGAGTCCAAATGTTTTGGGAGGAAATGTCTATGAAAGTACATCATCTGTTAAATGCTAACTCCATCAATTTTATCTCTTCTTATTTTGCACTTGACAAAACAAATTTGAAGTGCTGACCTTCAGCAAGATGACGACAACATGCAACAGCTTTTCATTACAAGATCTGCAGCAGAAATGCAATAAATTCAGGAATACAAATAAATACCAATTATTACCCTGTCTTCTGGTCATTAACCAATGCTAAAACAAAGTACTAACACATGTTGCTCCTCTTGGGTTTCCTGTTTTGCTACTTTAGTTTGACCACAATTAACTATGTTCCAGGAGAATTATGGGAAGAGAGTGGTGTATTTGTGCGTTTGTGGGATGCATTCCTCAGTGCTCATCCCCTTCTCATTCATTTTACTCTTCTTGCTCTCAATTCTTTCCGTTTTCTTCCATCTCTCCATCACAGCCTGAGGCTCCTTCTAATCGTCCTCCGCTGTGCTGATTGGACTTTTCATTAGTCTTCTCCCAGAGGCTCTGCATGACCTCCTCTGGGTCACAGCCTACTGATTATAACCTTTCTATTCTTTTCAGTGGTGTCTTTATCAACTCCTTGAAGAAGTCAGGATGACACCCACTTTATCTGCATGGTTACGTCTGTAATCTGAATTTGTCTTAAGATTTTCACATATATATATTTAATAAAGGGTTGGAACTTGAATAGTATTGTAAATACATTTTTGGGACATTTGGATGAAAGGTTATGGTTTAGTTGACTGAAAAATATATAGATGCTGCGGTGAAACTACAGCCTGCCAAGAAAAAGATTTAAGATAGGTCTCCAACATGTCGACTACTGCTTGGAATGGCTTAAGCTGTCTCTGCATATTTGCTTCTTGACGCAAAACCCTTATTGGATCTTAAGCCTTACCTACTGCCCGTGACATGTCCTTGGAAGTCAACAAACCACCAATAAGTCAGTTACCGAAGGGATTTTAATGATGCAGTTTTATGCCACAAGCTGCCAGCTGAGCATGTCTGAGGGCTTGTTTTATCGTCTTGTCCTGTTTTCTTTCTATGAATGTGCTCTAGGTTGGAAGATATATTTTTGTCATGTGACTAACCATGACCTTGTCCAAATGAAGACCATAAGCCACACATCCACCCCAATCACACACGCACACACTCTCACACACAGACACAGTTTCATCTCTTTGCCCCAACCCCGGCACGCTCCAAAAACTGGAACAGATTGCTCCCCTATGAGCTTGTTCGAGCTCTGATTGCTGCTACATCCAGCTAGGCTTTCAAGTGGCCTCCTGTGTTCACAGCACCCCTATGGGTTAGGGCCCACTGGACTACACATGGGGACTATTACCCAGGCCTGTCGAGGCCAGCATGGGACACGCCGTGATCCCTATCCGGCACAACACTCTAAACACCCATTTCCACTCCCAATCACTGCAGTTAATTACAGTGATAGCTCTGTCCACAGCTTTCCTTTGCAGTGGAGTGTTCATGCTGTCCTGTCAGAGCAAACAGAGTCGGTAGTCAATGACAAGCATCATCAGCTGAGCTTGCAGTAGGCCGATTTAGCACTTTCTTCACAGAACCTTTGTCGGGTTTTAGATAAATATTTCCCTGTGTCTCTGTTATCATAAATTTATTGTTTCAAACAATATCCAGGCTGATTAATAAAGTGGGATCCGTTGAAGTTTAAGTTTGCAAGGTACTAAAATATAAGTTTGTATTATTCTTTAGTTGTTTTTTGTATGTAAATAATTAAGCTGATAATCAGCTTGATTTAGTCGGTAGTAAAGGCTTGTTTCAAGTTGCCTGCTTTCTGCTTTCTAAATCTCAGTCAGACATTTAAAATGTAAAGAACAAGTGATTTACTGATCACATTCTTAAAAACATACACATTATTAACGACATACTGACAAGGATATGTTGAAACAATGGAAGTAAATCCTAAAACCTAAAGGAAATAAGTAAAATCCTTAAACATCCTGAGCTGAGCTTTGAGGTCACGCAGCATGTGAGTGCTTACTGTGGACTAACTCCTACATGTAGACAAAGAGCTTCCATGGCGGTAAACCACACTGGGAGATTTATGACAAGTGAACATAGCATTACTGTTGTCTACATGAATCTGATTTAATCTGTGCCGATTTAAAATAGACACTGACAGGAGAAGCATAATATGGGCAGAGCCACATTTTCCCAGTCAGAACATAATTATTATTTGGTAGCCAGAAGACAGGAAGCTGAAACAAAAAAAAAAAAAATGTGAGTCATATTTGGAAGATAATAGTTAATTGTTCAGATTGAACAGCGATTCAGAAGACCGCTAATCCTTCTGTGTTGGATTAATCTCCGATGAACTGGTAAAAAAAAAAAAAACACAAAAGAGTGAAAGGTAAAACCCTTTTTGGCAAAATAAATGTTCAGCTTCATAAAATAAAAAGAATATCTGGAAAAGGAAATGATTCCAATCCTAACTCCCAACTTCCCCAAATGCAGTGTAATTTATAGCCACTATATCACATCCAATTAACTCCACAGTTATAGTAGTCAATGTTGATTACAATATCGCCTTCCATTTTACATTTTTGTCCTCTGCTCTTATGCTGTTTGCTTTGATTTATAAGAGTAAAGCTAGGGGCTAGAGGTTGCTATTTGCAGCTGTTAAGTTGTCAACTTCACTTGGCAGATCTTACTGAATATGAAGTAAGAGGTGCTAAAAGCTAACATTGCATCGGTCACAGGGGTAGTGAAAAATGTTTTGAATACAGCAATGCATTATTACATTTCAGAATAATAAGAATCTACTTACTCATGCAGTGAGAAAGAGAAAAAAATGGAAGAACATTTTAAAGAATTTTATTTTATAATTGTTTTAAAAAGAGCTTACTAAAAATGGCACAAAATATATATTCTGCAACTCTGCATCATGGTCATAACTCTGACAGCTAAATGCCAGCAAAGTGTAATTGTGGGTTTTGTGTAAATATGCATTAACAGGCTATAGTCCCAGTGAGAAATAAATCTAATTTCAACACTAAAACAACACATAGACCTCATTTAGACATTAGTCAAAAACACATAGATGGCTAAGGTTTAAATGTATATGTAAACCTTTGCTAGCTATTTTCTAGGTTTCTGCAGAAAATAAATAATAATTTTGATAATTTAAGAACCCAAAATTTTGAAAATAGTAGAATATATGGCAATATTCAATTTGTAATGCACATTTACTGGTGGAAACAACAGACATTTTAACCTAACATGTGGTAATAGGTTTGAATTGAAATGATATAGCTCTCACATAATACCTCAGGGGCATGTGAGAAACAAATAATTTATAATTGTTAAAGGAAGTCTCCAATTCATTCATAACAATAGAACCATGATCAATAAGCAAGGTGTCTCCTGGATGAACATATTATTTGTGCAATTCCTGGTATCCAGTTTTGTGACTTAACTGGTTAAACCAAGTTTAGCCTAGACATTTATGAACCATTTAGACATTGTTTGGACATATTTTCATCTAAGAATGTTCACTGGTGTGGTATATCTACACCATTTTGGTTGCCAAACCAGCATCTAAAATGCTCTTTTTTGTAATTTCACAAGTGAATATAAAGATTCTAAATCTTTAAGATTTCAAATAACTTTAAGTTCTTAAGCATTTTGGAATGAAAGTGAGCTCATTTAAAAACTCATTTAAAATTTGCTAATAACAAAACAACAAAAAACAAAAACAATAGTTAAATACTGGTTAAATTTTAAAAGGAGAAACTAAAACAGGATTCTTAAATAGCCTGCCGTGGTGCACAGTCATATTTTTCTACAGTACTTACACTGTAATATACATAACACCAGATTGTACCTTGTCTTGAGTGACTAGAAATAAAGCTACAGAAAAAAATTTTTAGGCGCAAGTGGCCAATCCAACTCTCTTCCCCCTGACACAATGGCACCCTGTTGAAGTGGACTGCATCACTATTACAACAAAAAATGTGTCTGATTCCATCCCATTCAAGCAGGAATTGTGGTCAAATTCATATGTGACAAAGGTTGTACTGTAATCATAGCAAATGTTTGCCTCATATTTCTCAGTGATGGAGGTTTGTGCAATCCAGGCAAAAATCTGACACAAAGCTTAACAGAACAACTGGCTTGTGTCCTCAAAGGAAGGCTGCCCCATTAGAAGTCGTCATTCCGTTTTGCTCATGATTCGGGGTTACAGTGCTGCATGTGACCTCACCAGTCACCATTTAGCTGACAACCACAGTATGGTAACCTTGTTAGATGCAGGGCACGAAAGGCCCTTCCCTCATAGATAACAATCAGTGTGTCTGTGAACTTTGATATGACACACATATGAGCAAAACTGCAGCTCTACAGCAAAGCCCACTCTGGAGAACATCAGGCGTGGACAGTTTCACAGGACAGTTCCCTGTCATGAAACCCTGTTATGTCTGAGAGGAATTTGCCTGGTAATGTCTCAAACCTCTTTAGAGAGATGACAGGGTAGAAAATATTTCTTTTCAGTCTTTCTCTTTCCTCATGATATTTCTATTTCCCCCCTTTACTGAACAAATCTTCATTGTGTTACTGATGTGTGCCGCTGGATCTGTAAACATCACTCACGACAGATTCCACTGGAGAATGAGAAACAGATGCAGTTTCTGTCTATAAGCTGGGAAAACTGAGTGTTCCTTTTCACCTTTGTTAAAAAAGTCCCCCTCAACCAGCCATAGAGGTGGTGTCGCAGTGGTCTGCACTCTGTCATGATCACATCACCCGTACTGTGGGCAATTAAAAGCTATGCAGGTCAAAAAAAAGAACCAGTTCTTCCCTCGCAACAAAATGGAAGGCCACATTCAATGTTCTTTAGAAAAACATAATGTTTTGATTTGTGATGTGTCTACAACACATTTCTGTCTCTTTTTAATATTTTTGACATGATTTTCATTTAAACTGTTATAAATAAGATTTGAAGAATGAGAAGAAAAGTATTAGTTCTTACAAAGCAGTTTGACTTAAATTCCACTAGAACCCAAAGGCAACCATTAGGGATGTAAGCTACTTACAAATGTGTGAATTTGTAAGTAGCTTACACTGTATTTAAAGTTGTTGAAGCACAACTTTAAATACAGTCAAATATAAAACCAGAATCTAAAACATTCTTAATTTATTTTACATGGGTTTTTAAGCACAAGACAGTACAATACTAAAATCAAAGAAATCTCTATTTTCTTTCCACTTCCTCTGCTGCAGCAGAGGAAGTGGCTGCTCTGCTGTTGCTCTATTTATCGTCAATAAACTAGGAAATGTGAAATACAGCACCTCAGCTACAGCTCATATGCTATCAGTGATGTCATTAATTTACAAGAAACTCAACCAGCTGTACATTGGTTTGATTCCTGTGAACCTCCCTGCTGCTGATTATGCTGAAAGGGACAGATTTATTAATGGCTGCTTGTGTGGCATTTATTTCTCTGAGGAAAAAAAAAATCAATAGTGGCAAGTTTAAAGAGAGAATAAGAAAAAGCATATGCTTGGCTTCCATACAAGGCCATTTTGCATTAGTCAAGAGGAAATATACAACAGATAAGTACTAAGTATTCCAAAAAATATGATAGAAAACATCACTCCAAAGGGGCTGATGGAAGTGAAAAGTAGAAGTGAAAAATATACTATTACAATAAAATAATTCCCAGACTTCCCCTCTTTCAGCTAAAGGGAAGAAGTTTGGAAAACACAAAGGGATTTGCAAAAGCTGTGGGAAAGTGTAATTAATCTCAATATGCATAACTGATTAACTGTGTCAAAATCTCTGGAAGAAATAAGGGAGCATGCCACACAAATTCAGACAATCTGTTCTCATTGCACTGACTGGAAAAACAAATAGAGGATACCCATGGCTATTCTGTGGCTGTTTTCTTCAGCTTAGAAAAATATTTGTCATTTATTTTACTCTGCCTTTAAGAGACCCAAACTTGTTTTTTAAAAGAGCCCCCTAAGACAAAATATTTTTTTAATCACACTATTTACCAGAGTAAAAAATGGCAGAATAACTATAAATATAAATTTGCTCAACCTACCTTATTTCAAAATGTTCATTGTTTTGCAAAAAAGAGATATGCAAATGTGGAGGTCTGGATGTAGCCTTGTTTTAGCTTCTTTAGGGTTTTTGCTTGTCTTAGTAGAGAAGCAGAGTGGTTGGAAGAAAATGAGTTTCAGCTAGGACTTTTGCTTGAAATGCCATTCTATACCTGAAATACTGAACTGAGTATTTTTCCTTTCTTATAATTGTTTTTTTCAAAATTTACTGACTGCAGCTGGCATCGAAACTGAAAGGTGCTCTACTACCACCTACTTGATTGGAGTGCAAACAGAAATAATGTGTGCACTTGGGATAGAAAATTGTGTGTGATTTGATATGGTAATTTCCTGACCCCGGATTTAGTGAGTCAGTTTTTGGTAAGAATTTTATGAAATTAAAACTGGTTATTTCACCACTAACTAACTACCTTGATACGCTCTAATTTACAACTAATGATTTGATTTTGAACACATAGATAGGTAAATTCATTCTCAGTGGAACTCCTTAACATTAGATTCATAGAGGAAGTCGCCATACCTCTAGTTGGAAAAAACTTATGAATGCACTTGTTGAGTGAGAGTTGTATTCTGATAATATATAGCAATGTGGTGTTATATGCTTCTTACTACCGTTTCATGTTAGTGGAAGTGACACCTGCAATATGGCCCTGATCATTCCCTATCACCAGACTTGCACACAGCAATATTATATCTGCAAACCACATGACTTCAGATTTCAGCATAAAACCAGAACCAGTAACTTGATAATGATATAGGCCGATAATATTTGAAGAAGGATTTTACCACAGTTGTAATTCACCTCCTTTTAAAGTGAATGAGCCATAAAATGCAACTCTAGCAGCATTGTCCCCTCTCACTCTTTTTCTTGCTAATGAGAGGAAAATTCTTGGTCTATGGTGATTTCTTGTGGGACCCAAAATGACTTCATTTTCCTTGAGTATTGACCTTAGAACAACAATAACATTCTCAGTAAAACCACAACTGTGAGACCACTAAAATATCTGAGTTTTATTGAAAAAAACCCATTCCAGACAAACTTTATTTTGTGTCTCAAAAATCCAATACACACATATACACTTTCCCTGTGTATTTTCATGGAGATTTGTGTTTGTGCATTTGACTGTTTGTGTATTTTAATGTGGGAGTGTGTCAGTTTAAGCTATGTTTATATGTTTCTCTACACCATCAGAAAAAAAGGAAAAATAACTTTCTCTCAGCCACAAAATAATTGGCCCCCAGAGCCATTATGAGTGGCTCACCCATGTGAGCAAAGAGTCAGGGCTGACCAGCACTTGAAGATAGAAGTTAGATAACATTTGTTGGATTTTTCTCAGCTATGGCAAGCCTGTCCATTTTAATTGATAGATTCTCTTCTCGAGCATAGGTTTTCATCTTTTTTCCATTATCACTCTAAACTTAAAAGAAGGCATTTCTACAGTGTAGTCAATGTCAAACTCTGGTTTCGGGAGAAGCAGAGTGGGGTAGGAAATTGTGTGTGACCAGATCTTGACTATTGTGCAACTTCTGAGGATGTCAAGAGAGTTTGGTTGTTTGGTCCACTTGTTTTGTAGACCTGGAAAGGCCAACAAACTTGTTGCTTGAGGCATTTTGTTGTGCACTGTGGGGTATTGTCTACCGTAGTTGCAATTAATCTATCCTGTCCTTGTATGCTTGAAATGAGAGTTGGACTTGTGTTGTCAGCTTGTTCACTGTGTAGACCTGACTTCCACCATATCATAGTGTTTGTGGAAAGGATCTCAATCTGCATGGATAGTAGATTGTCTTCCTAGTGAATCAAAAAGTGTTGTCTTGACTTTCTGTGGATTAAGTCTTTTCCTCTTCATCCCCATGACCATAAGTGGGTACTAGCATTGTTCAGAGCAGAGGGTGCAGCAGCCAGGTTGACTGTCTACCATCTCTGAGGCCATGGTTCTCAAAGGTGGATTATTTCCTGTGGGTGGCAGGTCAACGTTGTATTTTGGTGTCTTGTTTACAAATGATGGTTGGTAGAGCAGGAGATAAAAAAAATGCCATGGAGCTTCATTTCCAGTACTGTGGGTGATGCATTCAGTCTTCTGTGATAAACAAAGAACTGATGGAAAAATCAAGCTTTTTTATTCAATTATCTATAGTCCTACCCGTACCCAGATGATGACTGAAAAATCCAGAACTTGGATAGAAACAGTTGAAATAAGCTTCCTCCATACAGTGCCTGAGTTCATTGTCAGAGACAGGGTGATAGGGTCTGTCATTAAGGGAGTTTGGTGTAGAGGCCCTGCTCCTCTACATTAACAGGAGATAGTTGAGGCAATCCATGAATTAGATCAGGATGTGTTCCAGGGGGCTCACTTTGGAGGTTTTCCAGGCATTTTCCTCTAAGAAGAAATCCTGTGGAAAATTCAGAACTTATTGGAGGGTCTATGTATCCTCTTGACCTGGAAACACCTTAGGATCCTAAAAATGGAGAGTCTTGCTAGGCAGGCATATGTCTGGGTTTCTCTGCTAGACCTGAATGAACATTTCGCAACATCAATCTTTGAAATGTATTGTTTATTTATTTACTTTTTTTCAGTTGTGTTCCTTATGTGCTGTCTGCTCTGAAGATTATATCGTTAAGAGTGTCAGTCATCTCAGCCCTGCTCCGTTAATCCTTCTCATGATTTCAGCTCATTACTTTGTCAATGCGGGCCTTGGAAGTAAGATGGGACTTCCCTTGGTGAGCTGCTGCACATGTGATTTTCACTATTGATCCAACATCCTGATTAGAATTTTTAATTAACGAAGGAAGCTAACTGCCTAGAGACAGGAATTCGTATGACCCTGAACACGCCTGATGATTTTCATAGCGGTGCTGAGTCTACACTAATTGGACGGCTGATTTGACTAGCCTTGCCAGAGATAATATGCTGTGCCACGTTTGAATAATTGACCTCTCTCTCTTTCTATTTAAAAATCATACAAGCCAAGATTGGCGTGTGAAGTTACATGTATCACTGTCCTAAACAAAATATGAATTGTGGCAGGTTTTACTGTGCACCTGTGCCCATTGTGGCTAATATTTTGCTTGTTTAGCTAATGAACACAAGATTCAGAGGGTTGGGAAATGGAAGGGGAGGGCATGCATTTCACAGACTCCAGTACCTTGACAATAATCTGTGTATTTCCCACAGCCAGGATAAGGGCCACTAGGGGTATTTCCACAGCCTAAAGGCCTTCCATTAACTATTAATCTTCTCCTGGAGTGCAGCAGGGGAACCATGGAGTCACAGCTGCCATCACACTGGATCTTTTTTTTTTTTTTTCTCACCCCTCCTTTCCTCTCCACTGGCAAACAATCCACAGCTATGAGGAAGGGTAATTAATTTTAAATAAAATACATGGTTATGCATAATTTATGCCCAAAGCCCAGAGCCACCGGTGTTAGACAAATACACAAACTCCATACTGAATTACCAGCCATTTGAGCTGAAAGGAAGAGTGTGGATTGTTGCATTTTTAGGGTTGTGGTTATTCAAACAAAACAAGCATTTTAAGAAGTATTATTAAAGGTTCCTGGTGTTTTTACAGTGGGCTGGTTTGGAATGCAGAACAATTTCCATACAGTTTATAAAGGATAGTCTGTTTGGTAAGCTAGCATATAGGGGTTATAAATTGTCTCTACACATGATTCCAGATATCTTACTGCCATTCTTCCATGAAACCATATGTATGGAATGCAAGATTTAAAAGTTGTTTTATATTCTCTCACCTGAGATATGGATATCTGCAGCGCTTCTAGAAATACTTTGGGACAATTGGTTGTTTATATTATTAATGCTCGGTAAAACTCCCCTTCCTGCACTGTTATTCTTCAGGTATAAAGTCATGTGCTGGAAAGTGTGTAATTGTGTTGTGCTTTGTGACAAGTGAACTAGTAATTTGGTCACTTTTGAAGGCAGGTAGGAGTAATCAAGTAAAGGAGACTGAAATAGCTTTTTGCATGGGTATTTATAAAAAAAAATAAAAATTAAAAAAAAACTAACAAAAATGAAAACAATGTGACATTTATCATCCTACAACTACACAGTATTTTATTTTGGCCAATCACATAAAAATACTTTTAAGTACAATGAGTATGTGATATAAATATCATTTTACTACTGGCTTAGTAAAAAAATCTTGTACTAAAATTCCTGTCTAAAACGTCCATCACTTATACTTTTCCATTTTGGAGAAGGCAAATATTTCCAGCCAACTGGACTGTGTAGAAATAAAAAAAAATAATTTAATATGGAAATGATAAGCCTAGTTTTAGATGTTTTTTGTACATTAGCAAACATATTCTGGATGTGTGTCACTCAAGGTCTATCAGTCAAACTTTGTTCTCAGTTTTCCATACAAGTGGATGTACTTTGAAGTACTTCATATATGACTGATAAATCGGTCACACCACAGAATATGTTGCTATTTTAAAGGGGAAATTAAACTTTTATCAAAGAGATAGATACATTACATTCAAAACAGTAAAATGAACCACATTAAAATTTAACATCAACATAATAAAAGTACTAATCTAAGCCAATGGGACATTCTAAAACTATCAACAGTTATATCAAAATGGTAAAGAAATTATTGGAATGTTATTGTTTTGATTTCAGAGACACAGAATGGCCATCTTTCAGTTTGGGATAAAAAGATACAGGCATAAAATTAAGAGGGGCTGCAAAGGAGAAAAAATGGTAGACGTTTAAAAAGAAAGAAACATTCCCTAGCTGCCCCTGTTAATTGCACAGAATTGGAAGCAGATGCTCAGTTGCAGTGACGTTATCTGAGTAGACCTTGAAAGGCCTTCTGGTTTGAGGGCAATGGGAATTGTACAATAGATAGCAGGAGAGATGACAGGAAAGATCAAATGTTGCACTGGTGTTTTAGCTTTTGCAGAAAGCAAAATAACAGATAATGAGTCTAGTGCTGCAACTACAGCTTTGATGGTGCAAAAACTTAAAACCAACCATGAGAATGACTGACATTAGGAAAATGTGCCTCTTACTACACTACATAAAATTGGTACAGTAAAGAATACATAAATAATGGTTCTAAAGGATGGTCAGTATGGGGATACCTCCAATTGTCAAGGTTTTGATGTTTCAGAAGAATTAGGTTTTCTTTACTGGGTAATTTACAAGGGACCAAAATCCACTTTCAAGATATACTAGTTACTCTCATGAAGACTAAAAATATGTTTAAAATGGTGCTGTCAATCAATATATATATATATTTTTATAAGATTAATCACAGTCAGGCGCTGTCAATAATTATGCCTAACTTTGTAAGCTTAAAACATAAATAGGAATGGAGTTTTGCAAACCCCTCCTGCTGCTCTCCAATCAGTTAAAATGCAAGCAATTATCTGATTTTTTTTTTTTTTTTTTTTTTTAGCAGAAAGCAGGTAACTTAGTTTCCCAGTACTCAACAGGAACTAAGGGAAACTTACTCCACTAGACTTTCAAGTAGCAACAAACCTGTTCAGTGGACAACTGACAGGTAAGACATAGTTTATGTGTCTCACTCCTTTCTGATGCTGTCATGGCAGCATCAGAATGCAGGCTGTTACTTCCACACAGTGAAAAAGTATTTGCATTTTGTCAAATAGTTCAGGAAATCAAAAATAACTTTCAAAGATTCTAATAATCCTAAGATTATGTATAAATTAAATAAATGCAGAATATGATTCAGTATAATTAGTTTATAGTGAACTTTACTACAGGGAAATCTTACTAGGAATCATTTCATAAAGTCAAGCTAAAAATTATACATACCTCTTGTAGATTAAGATTCAAAGTATTCTGTAACTCTTATATAGAATTGAGGTAAAGGGTAGGGTGTTGCCAATAAGGCCCTCCAAGCTTATACATTTATAGCTCTTCACGACAGATATGTCACTAAAACACCAGTGAAAATGTGGAAGTAGCTGGTCAAAAATTACAAAAAATGCTTGATTGCTGTGATGCCAATTTTGTATATGTTACTATTGAGGTGCTATATTGTTGCTAAATGTTTAGAAAACTAAATACAGTATTTTCAAATCTAATACCTATTTACATTGTTTTATTATCTTTTGAGAGATGTCTTTCTCATTTCCTATCGGAAACAAACTTATCGGTTCACTGGAAATAATCTTAAATCTCAATCTGCCAGGGGAAAATAATAATTTCAGGCTTAACTACGCATGTATTACCTTTGAATCTGACCTTTCCACGTTTAAGGGTTTTTGGTTCAGTTTTTCAGGGAAGACATCTTCTGTGCCTGAGTGCGAGTTGTGATTAGCAAATGGATCTTAGAGGGATGGGGCCTTAGGGCCCTAACTCCTATAATTACACTCCATCCCTGGAGAGGGACCCTGGAGTGACAGCAGTGTAGTTCCCATTTTTACCAGGTCAGATGCTGCGATTGAGCACACCCTGTACTCATGGCCCTATCCTTTTTAAAGAGCAATTCCCAAGGACCCCAGGACACCGGGAAAAGCTCCACATTGCCAGTGGGCACCTATTCTACCAACCTACTTTAATGCTGTGAGGCCTCTGCTCTCTGGCACTTGTCTGTGCCATTAAATAATGATTAAAGGAGAGAAAGTTTGGACACATTTCAAATGCTTAAAACAAAAGTTCAAGAAAAAAATATCTAAGTGTAAAGGTTAGAATTATAATGCATAAATTAAAAAGGTGCTTTTTCTTGCAGTTGAAGTTTGTTCCATCTTAGATGCACTACCATTATAAAAATGACACACTGGCGTTCACACAGTATGCATAAACCCTTTTCATATTACATAAACCTTGCCTGGCTTCTATTTACTCTAGAGAATGTTATATTACACATCCTGTCAGTTGGACCTTTAGTTTAAGTGTTAAGTGTAAGTGCAGGGCCTCTCTGAAAAAGCAAGAAATAAAATCAATAAACCTAATATCAAGAGTAAGTTTTTTATAGAGGGATCTCCCTTTTAATAAGTGACACAATTTTTATGTGAATTTAATTAATCATCATTTTGTTAATGTATTTTACATAACCCCAGAAATAAATTACATCACTTTATCAGACAGATGAAGTAATTTTTTACCTTTTTTATTTTTGAAAAAGGAACATCTCTACAGTCATAACAAACTGGTCTGATCCAAGACATCTACCTGTATTGCCTTGCGTTGCATACATACATGTTCAGAATAAGTTGTGCTACACATTAAAACCATGATTGTTATTGTGGTGCTTGCTGTGTTATAGATATAGATCCAGTTCAGTTCAAAACAATTTAAAAAACTTTATAAATCTCATTTAAAAATTTAAAGTTGTAGCAATTCTTATGATCTAAGCTTCTTTAGAGTCAGATGTATTCATAGGTGTAGGCGGGAAGACTTCTCTGTAGGCTCTAACATATTCTCCAGGAGTTTCACCTACAATATTAATGGGTGGCATTATGTAAAATCGACTTTGAGTATTATATCATGTCATACAATAATTTGTTCTTATTTGTTCGGAAGTGCTACTTTGATTCTTTCATGCATATTTAAGAAATCCTTAAATGTCCTGTGGCACCCACTCGGGGGTGCCAACCAGTTGACAATAAAGAAGTAATGATGTTTCCTCCAGAAGATCAGCTCTAAGCCATGCCTGGCTTTTGGCTCTACAGACTGTATATATACTCTATTTCAGTTTGCTTCCTTCTCATCATTCAGCTTATTCTCTATAACATTTATGTTCTTGTACTATGAAATATTATCTTTATTTCCATCCAAAACTAAAAAAACCTGCACCGTAGTGCATGGAGTTAAAACAAATGCTTTACTTTTCTATGGTCATTGAGATCATTTTTGACAATTATAACTTGTCAAAACAAAATGTAAAATAAAAATAAAATAAACCTTCCTATTTGACTTCTTATTAAATTTATAATCCCTAAAATTACTCAGTGTTTAAAATTATACATCAACAGACTGCACTGTTTCCTTACATGAAACACGGACATCTTTTCTTCCTCTAATCAGCTATATAATCAAATATTTTATCCCCGATTCTCAAAGGCTGCAACCTGTGAGCTGACTGTATTCTATTAATCTCAGATTGGATTTTACAATGTTTGACCATGTCTGGAATCTGTCCATGTCAGTCCATGTGAGACTCCCAAGCCACCAAATCTTTTGTCTCCAAAATGTCTCACCATGTTGACAACATAGACTTAACCTTGGAGGCTGATGTCAAGCTGAACCTATTAATTTATGTCCAGGGGAAAGCCACTTTGTCACTGATAGCAGTAGGAGTCTGACTTCTGTGGACATTCAAAGACAAGAGCTGCTGATTTTGTTCAAGCAGTTGTGATCTAATCTGATTTCATGCATTTTCCTTCAAGTTGTTTCTTCAGTATTAGCATTACAGATTCATTAAGTAAAAAAAAAGTTACTGTGCATCAGCATTTACAATTACTAAATACCCTAAAATATTTGCAAAACTTGCTCAGAAATAAATTAGTCTTTCTGAATGTGTAGTGTATAAAAATGGACATTTAAAAATGTTTTTTTTTACAACTTTAGTTCTGTTGGGTTTTCATCTGTTAATAGTTTTTCTGTTGACCATTCTGCCAACTTTTACTCAACAAGATGTGTTTCAGTGAGACATAGATGGAACTTTGGGATTGAAAAGTTCATCTCATGAACTTAGTGTGTTAAGATATCAGATGTTTAACATATTCAGTAGCAGATGGTTGCAGTTTTGCCCTCAAGAAACAGATTGACTCACAAATCTCCCTGCTTCTTTCTTGGCAGATGTTAAGAGCATCTGATGTTTATGGCTCCACTGTAAAGCAACTGACTACAGTGTATAGCCATGTTTTATCCCTGCTATTCACTCCGTTTTCTACAGTAACAAAATGAATCCCAAAAAAATTTAAATCTTTACATGGCTCACAAATTTGGTCCAAATTAAATGCATTCATCATAAAATGGTGCCGCAAATGAGTAAATATATGATGGAAACTGCGAAGTGTATAGTACAAAATTGTGTGGATAACAATCAGATTGTATTTTGAGAGTTGAAACACTTTAAAATTGATGTGCAACTAAAGAGAACAGAAGAGCAATAAACATATGTAAATAAGCTAGAAAAGGCCAACTTGCAAATACTTAAGCAATATCTAAATTAATGCATGCTGTGATGAACTGTAAACTATTAAATATTTATTCAATGAAAATATTCTATATGAGTTTACTTTTTGACTGTGAGTTTAATCAAAAATACTTACCTATTAGAAGATGATTATTAATGAAATTAGTTTTTTTTGTTGTTGTGTGAACAGGACTTACGGATTGTTTTCAATGATAATGAAATGGCAAAACACTGATTAGAAAACAACGAGAAAAGTCATTGTCACTGGGATCCGCCTTTATTCATCCCGAAGACAATATTCTTGCTGCTCCATAGTCTGTGATTCTTCTCAAGATGCAGCTTTACTTTTCACATAAAAGACATTCTCACTGTGACAGAACAGTCAAGCGTGCTCACTCTGTCTATATTGCTCTGCTGGTGACAACACTTTAAAGATAGAACTGATGTGTCCTATTGTGCATCACTACAGCTTAGAGCTTTCCAAAGTTTCATCATGTATTTCTACATCAGTACTAGTGTTTCATGCATTGTAATCCCCAGATCATCAGAGACTTGTTTTTTTCTTGACAAGAACCTGGATAGATTTCTCATTTTAGAAAAGAAAACTTAATGTCACTTTCCAAATGTAAGTTTGCTTAAAATATGGGCTCATTGTATTTTTGTCTAGCTGAGATGAACCTTTGAGATACATTTGAAGATTAAAATTGTTTAATATCCATAAGTGATTAGCATCCAAAGAGGCAAATTATAAAGGTTTCATTTTTCTTTTTGTACTTTTTCTTTTTCCTTGTCATTTTTTCTGCTAAATAAAGGTTTCAGTAAGTACAAGTTGTTGTCTTTTTATAATTAATGATTAGTTTTTTTTTAGTAATTAAAAATGTTTTTATATCAGTGTCTATGTGAAAGAAATGTTAGGATGAAACAGCTGAAAGAACCTATATGTAAACAAACAAAAAACTAAATATATCTGCATAAAGTTCAAGTAGATTGGTAACCTCCATGTTATCATTAATTCTAAAATATTCCTATGAAATCAGATTTTAAGCAGTTATCCAACTGGAAATTTTGCCAAAACAAATACTTTAGTTACAATTCCAACAAAATATTTGTCATTTAGCTATGACATGGTAAATTAGATTGGTTTGAAATTTGAGATAGCGAGAGAAAGAAAGAGAAAGAGAAACAGAGAGCGAGAGAAAAGTTTCTTTTAAATAAAAAATCAATAAGGTACTTCTGACAGATTGTCTTTTGTAAAAGACACTGAGATTTGTTAGTTGTAGGTGTTTTTCTTTTACCTACTGATTACTGATTTGTCTCGCAGAACATGCCATGTTATTCCTCAGATACCCTATTTTCACTAGAGGATTTGAATATACATAATAAAGTCTTACATTTTTCCTTCACTTAAGTCCTTTATACCTCGGCCTTTCAAATCCGTTCCCATTGGGAACCTGAAACATCTGTTTCCTCTCCATACCAAGATTTCCCAATAGAATTTCACTGGAGAAGGGTACCAACCACTGAGAACACATCAAAAACCTTTCCATACATGCAGCCAGTCATTCGTCTTTTGCTCATATTAAACCAGAGATCACTTTGTACATTCAGCAACCATAGCAAAAGCACTCAAAAGACTAAATTCCAGCATGTTCTTCTTATCTGTACTGTCTCAGCATGTCAACATATCTACCTAAGCAAAGAAGAGGACCTGGGAATGAAAAAAAGCAAAAGCACACAGTAGTGGGTCAGAGTTCATCTAAAAGTGATGAATGAGCAAATAAATATGTGTCCAGGATCTGGGCCTCAGAGACTAGCATTCCGTTCCACATTCCACTGCTGAAGACACGGCTCACCGCAGGGTTCCCCATAGGAGCGCTGCTTAACCCTGAAAAACCTGTAGCCTCAACCTGGAGCAGTTCAGCAGAATAGGTGGAAACACATGACATGCTCTATTGTAATTCCATGCTGTGTGTTTCAAACTGTCTAAATAGAGCCAGCGTTGTTTCTGAGTGAACACACTTGTGTCTTACACAAACCAGAACTCTCTCAGTGCCTCATTTTGCACCGCAGCTCTTCTGCATTTTATATGACTCAAATCTGACATCACACTCTGTACGTCAATGTACACTTACAGTAGCTGCTGGTTATTTGTGGCCTGTTAAAGCATAGACACAATTTTGCAGCAGCTCATCTGTCATGCATCTTTCTGTTCTGCAGAACTTCTCTCACCCGTTGACAGATCTGACCTGCAGTCAATAAAACTTTGTGAGACACTGCCCGCTGTAGAGAACCGTCAACTGACAACACTTTATGTCGTCACAGAAATTACACTTTTCCAGGGTATTTGAAATTTTCTGATAACTGTGAAAGAAAATGGAAATGATTGAGCCACAGATGAAAGTCTAGATTTGCTTTAAATTTCAGCATCAAGTCATTCCAGTAAGCTCCTCCTGATGGTAATTTATCAGTATTGTGACTCTGACCGATGAATATTGCACATTGTGGTCAGAATGTCCTTTAAATGTAGGTTTGTGATTGTGAACAGGCGTTGTGGAGTTTAAGATAAAAATCGAATAAAAATCATTTGCATGAAGGCAAAGAACGCCTTGTTTTGGAAGAGAAGCTGCATGACTAACTGCCTTGCTAACAAGCCAGCCAATTACAGGTTGCTCTTCCAAATGAGACCTTATGTCTCAAAGAGCTTTACCTGTATAAATAAATGTAAAATAAATTCAAACAACTGACCATTAGTCAAATGTGAGGATCCACAAAACATGGTTTCCTTGGAAATGGAGACCGGGCACCAGAGCTGTGAGCCAACTAGGACTTTATGCAGGAAATTATAGTATAACTGCTTTGAATGCTAAAGTCCATCTTCTGAATAAACTGAAGGTCATTTTTCATGGGAAACATACACTCAGCATGCAAACCTGCAAGCGAGGCACTCCTGTGTTTTTGTTGTTGTTGTTTTGACCATCTCCAAATCAACATCTTTGAATCCAGCTGGAGCTACTTTCTAGCTGACTGTTGACAACAACCCAGTGTATCTAAACATTGTATCTAAACACTCCTGCCATTTTATGAAGTGCACCTCACCAGTACCTGATTGGACCCTTGCTAATCTGTAGAATCACCTCAATTATCATCAACTGATAGTAATTGTCAAACTGCCTATGAGGTTTTGGTCCATAGTGGCAAAATTGCATCACTCAATTGTTGTGGATTTGTTGGCTTTCCATTCATCGTTAGAATTTTCTGTTCCACCTGCTCTCAAAAAATAATAATGGAGACTACCACTATTAGTCAATAGAGCATTAGAGCAGCAGGTTACCTTGGAGACTAAATGCAGTGCAGTTGCCAGATAATGCTAATACAAGATTTACACGGGTTTATTAGGAGGGTTCCCCTACTGCTTGGGGATCAGGAGACATGGAAGGTGCAGTTCCCCTCATGAACTTTGAAGTTTTCTAAAAGAAGATGTACTTGATCCACGTTCTCCAGAAAAGACAAAAACGCTCAACTGTATTTACTTCTCATTTGTTATTATACTCAAACAAATACATTCAGGAAGGGAAGCACAGGTCCCATGTGCCAGCACAGCTTGCTTCTGTTTCATTTTGTTTTCATGAAATTCCTTATCTTTGCACTATGAGCAATGTGGAAATTTCCTTGCCTAGTAATTCTCTCTAACCTCTCACTTGGTAGAAGTATGCCAAAACCCTCATGAGTGCTAATATAGGAGAGGAAGCACTTCTGTGAGATTGGGTAGAAGAATGTGCCAGGAAATTTGAGCTTCAGACATTTATAAAGAGATGGAAAAAGAAGGTGGCATCTGTTTATGCGAAGATAAATGGTAAAAGCACAACCTGCCAACAGGAGCTTGTAGTAATTTTTCTGTCTTTAAATAAAAACTCATATATCATTGTATAAATATGCAATACGTTCAAAGGAAATCAATTAGTTTCATTTGCAAGAGGTTACATTGTATTTACACAAAAGAAGAAATTAGTACAAAACCTAGTTAATCCAATTTAGCTGCTAGTTTCTATAAGCAGATACAAAAATATGTCTAAATGGGGAACTGCAATGGTGCAGATGTAAAGCACAACCCATGTATGAAGGTTTAAGTCCTCGATGCGGCTGTCACAGGTTCGAGTCCCAGTCTGATGACAGCCCCTCCCCAACATGTGCGGGAGGGGCTGTTACCGTGGCAACAGTAATGCCAGGGTTTCCTTTAAAATGGGCTTGAACCGGTTCTGACCCGGTTCGTTGGATTTAATCCTTTTTTGTTAAGGATGACTTTCCCCTCTCTCGGATTACCCACCTTCTTGTCGGACCTCTCTCAAATAAAGGCCACGAGAGCCGAGCAAGACTTCACAGACTTCACAACATACACTTATTAAATGTATATTTTATTTGATGCAGTTCATTCTTACGTTTTCAGCATTTCACGTATCCTTTTCAAACTGTCAAATATGCCCAGTTGTATTATTTTGACGTTAAATGACAGTGCACATGAGTTATTTTTGGGAAGCAATTGAACTATGATTGTAAATTGAACAGCAAATCAAAATCCTGTGTAGACAAAAAAAAAAAAAAAAAAAAAAAAAATCACCCAGTCCATATCGGTTGATCAAAACTCTTCTCAGCATAATTTCACAGCACCATGCAACTTCTGCAATCTCAAATTCCGCTCACACTGAAATGTGCAGAAAGAGATCCTGCATAAGATTATTGATGGATATCAATATTTACACATAGGGCATAACAGAAGTGCAAATTCAAGCTTTTTCATGTCAGCAGATCACTCCGATATTGCCAGAGAGGTAAAAAAGAAAATTCAACCATCTTGAAAGCGTCAAAGAATCTGGAGCAGGAAAGGAAACTGGGAGGACAAGGTGGAACCATTTGACTTTGAAATGAGGGCGTAATATTGAAAATTGACTCGTGTGGTTTTAAAGTAGTTGACAGTCTTATGTTAAATATCTTATGTACAATCCAGCAACTCTCTGACCTGAAATGTAATTCACTCAAAGCACTCACTTTTTCTCCTTGCAAATATAATCCTGAATACCTAAATGTGCTATCAATTTGTTGCGGGTTTGTTCCACAGTGTGTTTCTGGCAGGGTTTTGTGAGTAGCAGACATGCAAGTTAGTAAGAAAAAAAAAAGAAAAAAAAAAGAAGAGTATTTTGGTCTTGGAAGGCATAGCTTTAGTTAGGAAGCTGCTACATGAAACTGTCTCTCCCTGATGTAATGAACTGGGCCTTTTTTTCTTTTCCTTGGGAGCTTTTGTTGCCAATTTGGTGGTGCCTGTGGGATCCAGCCCGTTTTTCCCTTCTTCTTTTTTGTCTTTCCATTTCAAAGAAAAATCACCTGGGATGTAATTAATTAATTAGAATCAGTGTGCCAATCTGGCGGGTTCAGGGCGGTAGGCACATGTGGCTTAATGGTGCACTGTGGTCGATGTTTTACGGGTGCTTGAGATTAATAACAGGGGAACCAATTTGGACTGGGAATCAACATGCTTAATACACATAAGGGAAGGTGAAGGGAAAGAGTTAGAGTGGGTGGATCTTAGAGGAGCACAACCCCCCCCCCCAATCACAGAAACAAAAGGATCTTTGTAAGGACGCAACATTACAGCATGCTCTTCAGTTGGAGACACTGGATGCCAGCTGTGGCTGTAGTTCTCCCCCAACATTGGCAAGAGACTTTACTATCAGTCAAGCAAACATGCTTAACCAGTTTTCATATGGTTAACTGAAGAAACAATATTATTTGTATTATGAAACCATCAAATGTTTTTTTTTTACTCATATGATTAACTGTCTTGGTAATTTCCAAGTTAGAAGAGGTGGAAATTAGTGGGTGTACACATACTATCAAAATGCTAATGCACATTATTAAATCCTTGCTAGGAGATGACCTATCATTTTAGATCTTTACATCCTGTACTAGGAGGAAACATCCCACAAGAAGTGAGGGAAGCCACGTTAATCATCTTATTTAAAACAAGTCAATCAATTGCTCCAAAATCCTAAAATTGGCTCTCTTGGTAACGCAATCAGTCCTGTGGTCAATGAGTTGATGGTACAGCGAAGTAATAAGCTCTTGCAAGATCTTGTTTTTAACAGTGTCATTTCAGAGCTTCTGAAAAGGACTATATTGTTGGAATTGGATAATAAAGTGGAATGACAAAAACGAAAAGAAATACATGGGTACCTAAGACCAAAGAGATTTTTTTATCCAAATAGATCTCCGTGTATTAAGCGCACACATCCTTTGGACATTCTTACTTTTCTTATTTTAAAAATATTTTCTTGGGATCACAAGAAAATATTGGTGTAAAAATCAGGTTTTTCTTTGTTAGGAGGATCATCCACAGAGCTATCTGGACACTAGCAGATTATATAGATTATATCATTCCCTTTCCAAAATGATAAGTGAATAAAACACCTTTGAGATTAAGAAGACTGCAAGGCAGCTCTTGTAGTCCAACATCATTGTCTGACCTCACAATGAGCTTCTGGAGGAGTGATGAAAAATCCTTATTAACAGCCCCTCCCCCCCCCAAACCCTTCCAGAACAGTTGAAGCTGCAGCAGCAAATGAAAGACAAAATAAATAAATAAATAAATAAACACTATAGATTAAGAAAATCACTCAAATCCATGTATATCAAGACTCATGAACAAATATGTTCTCAAAAAATTATCACTGCACACCAAGTTCTGTTAACTCAAGTCTGAGAAAATTTTCTATTTACTTTTATAAAGTGAAGATTACTGAAATAATTTTACCTTAATACATTTAAAAAGTATAAAATTAAATACTATAACATTATTAAAGACTGTAGCAAAATCTTAATTTTATTGTTTCAAAAATACAACCATACATGTTTTTGTTCTAAATGCAACAGAAAAGTAAAGTTTCTTTTAAAAAGACAACATAGTCTACAATTACATGTTATCCATATGCTGTTAGGTTTCTGGCCTGCATGATGTCCACATATTTCTTTTGTCACCGTGTTGGTTCAAAGCAAAATGAATTAACATAACAGTTGCTTAAACAAGTCATGAATCCACAGCATGTGCATGACTCCCTTCCCCTCCTCCTTCTCACATTCACAGGGCTCCCACACATCAAGCTTGCTGTCATAGTATCAGAGTGAATTTGGAGGGCTCTTCATCTTCACTCTGTGTTGATATATGCATGTATGAGAGTCCTACATGATTCACTTTGGATGCCACTTCCTCCCCCACCTGACAATACCAAGATTTTAATGTGGCCTGTGTGAGATTGCTCTAAAGATGTAAATGAGATCAAAGCCTAGAAGAGGCTATGAACTGAGGCTGCTGTGCATTGTTAACAATTTAGTGTTGGAAGCATATTGGCCAGAATATCAAATCCCCTACAGACAGTTGTATGACGGATGTATTGTAAAAAAAAAAACTGTGCTTAACTGAATCATTCAAAAGACAGTGGTACAGCTGTCTTACCACTGTCTTTATCTTATATTTAGATATAACTTTGCAAATACCTTCTCTTACTCTGATTAAGTAACATCTTATTTTAAAGAGATAAATTTGGTAAGGAAAGTGGTAAATTATCGATATTTGCAAATATGCAATAACCATGAAGTGACAGAGTAAACACTAATGGGTGGCTAATTTGCATATATATTTTAAATATATGAATCCCTTTCAACGGTGTGTTTCTAATTTCACAATGTCTATAATTTCTTTGTCAAGTTTTTAAAACTAATTCTCTAATAGTTTTGAGAAGCTCTGAACTAGTCTGATGCAATGTGCAAAACAGTATTACAATCTATGCTTTGAACAGATTGTTTGACTGGCTTATTTAGATAAAAGTGAATATAGCAGCAACTTGCCGTAGCAACTCGAACGTATGTTCAAAGTATGTTTGGAAGAATAAATGAAGAGTCTGGACAGTAGTTTCATTCAAAATAAATAAATATTGTTAGTAAAAAATTATTGATCAATACTTCATCAAATAAAAAATGTCCCCATGAAATAAACCAAAATGCTTTTTTAATGTCAGTTACAGTTTGACACACCATCCCACCCATATTAAGCAGTGTTGGTGGTGCACCACTGAGAGTACAGATAACAATCTCTTAATGGTGTGTTATTTGTCACAAGTTTGAGTTGAGTTTTTGCAAGACAGACACTACTCTAAGGTAAAAAAATTAATCTTATTTAAACAATTGTCTTTTCTTGGTAAGCAGCTTTCTTTCATTCTCCGATTTCTAGTTTACTGTCCTTGTTTACTGTTTTTAGACTGCTGCACCCATCTAAAACTTGCTTGTTTGTCTTATGTTGTGTATCTTCTCTTCAGATTCTTGGGTCTCACGCTGTTTTACCTCACCACAAATGAGCAGTCTGCAAGTGTACACAGTCAACATACCAAGAACCCACATGGGAACCCCTTCACACTGTACTGTAGCACAGTCCTAATTAGTCTCAAAACTACAAGCTTCAGCTGAGAGACTGCTAGGCTCGCCCTCCCAACACCCCGTCCAATGCTGTTTTTCTGGATGAGTATAGGTTAATTACATCCAGTTCACTCATTACTTGCTCCCTTGTCTCAACCTTTCTGCCCTACACTCAGCCAGAAGTTTTAGTTTTATTCTTGCTTCTCCATTGCTCTCAACCATAACATTTATTTTAGAAATGTGTTTGAATAAGCACAAACTCTAACACTCACACAATGTCTTAATTTTTCTCTGTTTATGCACTGCCTGACCAAAAAATAATTGTCACCAAAAAAGGTCACACTGTAATATTTTGTTGGAGTTTCTTTAGTTCCAACAAAATGGCATTCACTGTAGCAATGTTTAAAAAGCTTCTGGAATGTTACAATTTATTTCCATCCAGTATTGCTTTAACTTTTCACAAATATGTGTGAAAAATTACAAATATGTGTGCGCGTGTGTGTGTGCATCTACATAAATATAACTATTAATGCTTGAGGGGTCATGCATTCAGGTAAATCAGAACAAAGTCATTATTAACCACACTCAGTATGGTCTTTACAATTTTCAGCAAAAGTTTTCCAATTGTTTATTTTTTGTGATATTGTGCAACTCCTTCATAATTCTTTGAAAGTTAAAAAAAATAAATTACAAAATAAATATATTTATATTTATGCATAATATATCGATTTTCCACAATTGGCAAATATTATTCAGTTCATAACTGACATTATAGATAGCAATACTCAGCATTGCATTTGTTTTTGTTTTTCTTCTTGTTTTTTTTTTTAAAGAAGAACTGGTAGGTGCAAAAATTAAAATAAGCACATAATTATAAAATGAACACAAAACAAATCCAATCACTGCAATAAAACAAAAATAATAGGGAAGGAATATCAATGATGCTTTTCAGTCAAATCTGTGGACATATCCATTAGCATTCTGTAATCCAGTCTACAGGAAAGTTCTAAGACTTTCTCTACAGTTTGAGAAGTGTAGTATATTAAAAGAAACACCTTCCTCATGACTGAATTAATGTAGCTTAAATATGATATTTGTTTTATGATTCAGTTCACAACCAGTGCCCTAACCTTCACACAATTGTATGTGCAAGTAGCGCCAGAAGTTGGTTTCTAAAGATGTGGGAACCTACAGCTTTAATAGAAGCACAAATATCATTCATCTTTCTGAAAATAAAATGCCAAAATTCAATTGCATACCACATTAGAGTAAAGCCATCATTTGAAAGTCAAAATGTGCCACATTCTTTCAGATGCCTTACAGTGTAAACATTGCAGAGTTCTCCAAGCGAATTATCTTTTAATTATTAAAAACCCACTTTGTTTTTTATAAACTCACCTTTTCAAAACTCTGCCTGTAGTCCTCATTTGCTCCACCTATTAGGTTTTAAAAAATTCACTGACAATGACACAAAATAAATGTCTTGACTATGAGGTAACCCTTTAGTGTTTAGTTGTTTAGTTATCACCATCAAAAGCATCTGCTCTTTGATGAGAATGATCAGGGAGGCGAATACAGGCCATGCTGTGAGAAGAACCAGATGACTCTGTTTGTTGATGTGTGTGTGTTTATTTGTATGCAGGTTTAAAGACATGCATGACAGAAATGTGGAAATTGTGTAATGTCTTTCTTTTTATCAAAGCATCACTTGCCCTGTCTGTGCGTGTTTATAGAATACATTAGTTATAAATATTATTAAGCTGTGGAAGGCCAGCTGTACAATTTTATGGAATTTATGGACCACCAGCACAGTAGCTTAACTGTAGAAAGCAGACAACAAATAACACTCTAAAGCCCCAATGCTATATAGAGACCTAATATGCATGAGTGTAGCTTCAGTTCTTTGCACAGTCCACACAATTTTCTTTTAAAGTTTTCACATTTTGTTATATTACATTAATATACTTCATTTATCTTCATGTTATTAACCAACTTAAGGTAGCGTATAATTGTGAAGTTTTATAAGCATTTGTTTTCAGCCCCCGTTACTCTGTCACTATCAAATAAATTCTAGTGAAATCAAAAACTATGCTTTGGGCCGGCATGCAAAACCACAGTGACTTTGGTAACCCTATATTTTTAAAATCACTCTGAACACACCACCCTTAAAATCATATGCTCTCACCATCATGCTGGTTCCTTTTGGTAAGCAGGGACTGCAAGTGTGGTCAGAGGTAATGAAACAATGAATGAAATCAAAAACAGAGGAATCCTGGAAGAAAAACATTTTAAAAGCAGCATCATACTTTAGCCTTGGGTGTGTTTAGCCAGGTTACTGCCTACGTAAGCAAGTCTTGCTCAATTCTAATATTTTTTCTCAGCTTAGTCTGGACTTTCTCTCAATGAAGTGGAATCCTCTGGTACAATTTCAGTCTTGACCAGGCTTCCAAATATTCAATTAACATTGACAGCCATTTTTGGGTTGGCACATCTCTCTTTGCATTGGAGGATAGTTGTTTGCAGTGCAGGTAAAATGATGCAAATAAATCTGTAGTTGTAACTTGACAAAATGCAAAAAGCATAAAAGGTTGTAGATACTTTTGCAAGTCCCTGTATATAAGGTGCATTATTAGAGGACTTAAATGTATATGTAAAAGGTTGCAGTGCTTCGTGTTGGGTAATGAAGAGAGCAGTATTTTTGGTAGGGTTGACAAGGGTTAAGCCAAGCTTGTTTGAAACAGGATTAACCCGCTAGCTCTCATGTTGACTCTGTGTGTGAGGGTGGCTCATGTTTTGGCCTTTCTCTCACGTTCACTCTTGAAGTCTGCCTTTAGACTGAAATTTGATAGGATTTCCTTGCTCCTCCAAATGTGAAAGTCCCGATCAGGTTTTTACTTTCATTTAGACAAAAGCTGTTTTAGATTGTCAGTGCAGCAAGTCTTTTCAGCTGCATATCTCACTGAGAAGCATGAATTTAGTACACATAGACAATTGCACAAAAGACTCTGGAAGATGAACTCCCGTCAAGGTTGAGTCCATTGTTTTGGGCCATTTGTGTCTAACTTCGGTTTTCATGGGTTCTGTCCATTTTAGATGTATCTCTGCTCCAACACAGCTGATTCAAATGGACCAACTAACCTTCTCATCACGTCAAAATGTTCTGCAGAGGCCTGCCAATAAACAAATATTTGATTCAGGTGAGATGGACAAGGGAAAGAACTAAAACATCCCGGATATTGGACCTGGAGAACTGACTTTAGATATCACTGCTTAAGGCCAACAACATCAAATAAATAAAAAGCATCATAAGTTTTTAAACTGCTTTGGAAGATTTTGCTACTAAACAAGTTAAGGAAAGAAAGTTTTCTCATAGTGGAAAGTTGTATAAGGTCAATGGCAGAGTCTACAAATTGTATTCTTTAGTGTTATAGTATCCATGAGAGACATTTCCTTTCATTTCCAAATATTGCATCTAGTCTAGCAGGTGTTGCTTGAGATGGCCAGGGAAAAAATTATAATTTCACAAGTTCTGAATTATATAGTGACAGCAGCCTACACTTTAAGAAGCATCCAGATTAGATATAGTAGCATGTGGCCTTGGTGAAGCTGATTCTTTTAGTTCAGCAAGAGCAAACCTGCAATGGGTAACATTTTAGGAAAGGTTTAAATTTTGAAGTTTAAAATGAAAGAAAAGATTAGCAATACAGTTAACATTTCTACTGAATTTGTTACTAAAAGTATTACATGTTAATTTTAGGAACTGATGAAATACTTGAATTATGTGGCATGCAAAATGCATCTAAAGGCTTTATATTATCCTTATAGAAGGATTTAAAAGTCCTTTGTTGCTCAATGAGCTTGTAATTCACCATTGTTGCAAATACTGTAGTTTTAACCACTATGATTTCACCATCATTCAGAGATGTAATTTCTGCTTTGGTCTGACCAGTGGTGTTACTCTGATGTACACAGCCATGTCTCAGCAACTTTTCAGGTCTGGTTTCATGTTACAAAAATGGCCTCTGTACATTGGTACCCAGAATAATCTTTAAAGCAATTTTATTATCATCACTTTGCAATGCATTGCAATATACTGCTAATTAAGTTCAGTTTGTTTGCATACCAACATGTTGAAAGTCTATGGAACAACCCACAATTATAT